>BGPR01002723.1:31980-114563 GCA_013235015.1 Araneus ventricosus
ATATGCTAAAATAAAGCTCGATATACTAATATGCTAAAATAAAGCTCTTATATTAAAACTTTAAGCTTTTATGTTAAAAATAATTCAACGCGATATATTTTGATATTTATTGCCGAAAATCGAATTTTAGTTGAACATTTATTTTTACTCAAAAAAGTGCACATAAAAGTTTCGTCTCACGAATTTTGCCAGAAAATATATAAACTTTCTAGAACTGATTTTTTAAAATACACATGATAGGTGTATAAATATTTAGAAGCACATATTTCATAATCTTTGTATTGAAACTTTTTGAGTAAACGATGTCTAAAATTACTACAAAATGAATCGATCTAATTCTACTAATTATTACATAATATATGTACTATTTTTTATAAAAGTATAACTTAGCCGCATTTTAGTCACTCCTTTTGCTTGTTATTTGAACAATGTTCACAAAATATGATTATATGCCTTTTGCAGATTAGTTAATTGCACTCGGAAAAGGACACTGATGATCTTCTGTGATCATTTCTAGGACACATATCGCAACGTCCGGATCCTCTTTTGGGAATTTTTTCTTGTTAAAGGTATTCTTGTTCTCCCTCTTATCTCTTCACGCCGGTTCTAAATTCATTTTCGCGCTCGTAAGATCACATTTCGTCCTCCCGCCTTGTCTCTCATTGCCAGAATGAAATGAAACTCGAGTACACGCGCGGGGTAAAATTCCTCCCAACTGGCATTGTTGCAGTAATAAAACCCAATTTTCTGAACGCAAAAGAAATTCCTTTTTGCCATCTGTTCTTGACCTTGAAAGGTACCAAATGTATAAGAACGGTCAATTAAGAGTAACTCCGTTTTATATACAAAATAATGCAGCTGGGGTAGATTTTGTCCCAGCGAGTGTGCTGTCGGGTTAAATAGCATCTTTAAATTAATGACAAGCAAGAAATATTTGCTTTACATATATTTAGTTTCAGATTTTTCAGATTTATTCCTTCCAAAGATCTGCCTTGCATGCGGGTGTTGTGCACGTTAAATCTATAGCGCACAAACGTCCTCTCACTGGTGTGCCATCCTTCTCAGGGGTCCTCATTTCAGGGGTTCACCACATTATCTGACTACAGTTTAAAATTGCAAAGATCTCCCACAAAGAATCTTTTATGTAGCATTGCTACGATAATCTAACCAAACAATAATCTACATCTTCAATTCTTATTATAAGGGAACGTTCAAATATTACGTAAGCATGTTTTTGGTATTTTTGACCCCCCTCCCCTCTTGTCAGCAAAAATAAGCAAATCGCAAACCCCCTCTTATAATTACGTAAGCAAACTGCAACCCCCCCCCCGTTCTTTTTTTTTACAAAACGTATAATAAGTAATAATCTAATTTTTAAAATGTTAGGACTTAATTCAAATAAAGACTCTAACTAGGCTTAAAATGAAAAAAAAATGTAAGTTTAATTTCCTTACAATTTCAAGTTTAAGCTTACAAAAAATCAAGTTTATTTTTAACTTTTTTACTTTTTTAACGAAATTTAACTTTTTTTTCAACTTTCAACTTTTTTTTAACTTTTTTTTTTATTTGTGCAAGTTACAAGAGATTTTCGGAAATAAAGTGATTTCAATGTCTTACGTAAGCATCACTCATACTCCCCCTCCTCCTTTGTCAGCAAAAATAAGCAAATCGCAAACCCCCTTCCCCCTCCTTGGGTGCTTACGTAATATTTGAACGGCCCCTAATACAAGGGTAATAGTTAACTAAGAACATAAGAGCCATCTTTAAAAAGCTAGTTAAAAGTCGTTTCTAAACAGCAAACTTACTTGCTTCTGTACTGTGTAATCGTTTAGATACGAGTAAAATCATTTTTAATGTATTATATAACAAAAGTTTCTTAAAAGAGTAAACTCCATGTATAAGTAAATGAGTGCAATATTAAAATAAAGAACGAAAGAAATTCCTAAAATCTTGTATGAATAAGTATATATATTATGATATATTTTATTCACACCGCTTTGCGAGGTATAAAACCGAAACTTACTTTAGAGAAAGAGATAGCTCCTTAAAATAGAATCTGATCACTTGTAACACACAAAAATGATTAATGTATGTCATGTACCACACATTCCAGAAAAGAATGTGGGCTTCTCTGTAACAGGAGTGAAAAATGTTCTAGCGTCATAAACAAATTATTTTCCTATGCGCTCAACATCTATCAACTTGGTCGAAAACTAGCCATACAGTATATGCTATTTCTTACAGAAAGTGTTAAATTATTCAATTTGAAAAGCTTTTAGTAGCACTTAAAAGGAAATATTTGAAACATACTTTTCAGAAATTATTTGTACCTTGGTGTTGCTTGCAAGAAATAACTTTTTCCTCTGGTTAACTAAAAAAATTCATTTAAGAAGCTTTCATTTCAGTGTAGATCAATAATATACTAAGCCTTCATCAGAAATCTATTTAATTTACTTGGAAAGTTGAAAGATTCTTCAGTTAAACTGCATATTTTTCAAATGTTTTTTTCTGGTTTTTATGTATACATTATATTCCTTTCATTTCACTCATCATCAGTATGTAGTGTGCTCCAGATTCTTATTTTCTCACAGAGTGGAAAGAAAATATACCTTTGGAATTGTTTATGTTTCAGAGTAAACTTCTCATATTCTCTTTTTTTAGGCAAATTAAGTATTTTGTGATGCTCCGTAAATATTCTTCTATTGAAAGTGGTGGAAATATACACTGGCATGCAAAAGTTAATGAACATTTCGCAAAATGCGAGAAATTTGCAATTAATACGAAAACTTGATTTCAAAATCAATTCTGGAGAATCGAGTGATATTCATTAGAGTATCGTATACACATTACAGTGAAGATTCAGTCACGAGGGCAATTAGAGGGACCACCGGAAAGGGATGAAGGCGAAAATGGAGTTTCACTCATCCTGTTTCACAGGAAGCTGATAACGAGATGTAACTTTTATCAATGGCTATGGTTTAATGTGCATAATATTTACATGCATTTTCGTAAGCATAGCACAAATATTCGGGAAGATATAAATGTTTCTTTAAAAAATCCCAAATTTTTCCGCATGTGTTTTGCTTATAACATGCAGAGTTTTCATTCAAATTATTCGAAATTTGCAGAACACTTGACAATATGTTACAGAAGTATTGTTTGAAGAAAATACGTTGAATATTAGACGAAATATGAGTGTTTGTACTAAATAATTTTTTACTATGCGACACGCAGCGGAATTTTTCTTTCATAATTTCAAATCCAGATATATAGAGTAAATTTTTAAAAAAATCCAGTTGAATCCCATTAATTCCAAGCACACACATATCGCGTTTCCGCCTCTATGTTCATATGTTAAATTTATTTATTCTAGCCTTCTTGACCTATGTTAAAGTTCACAATAATCACCCAATATAAAAAGACGGTGCAAAGTATAAAATATCTCTCCTAAGAAAGGTAAGTTTTAGTATGCTTTCTTTGTAAGGAAGACGGAAACATTGGATTTCAGGGCATAAATATAAATGCAAATTCTGAAACTTCTTATTTTTGAGTTGTAATTTCTCGAATTATTATTTTGGTGTCGAATTATTCTTTAGTGTTCTAGGTGCCTTCCATTTAGGACGATAAAGTTCCACAAACATCCAGAAAAAATGAAAAATAAGAGAATATTATGAATTCAGTTTTAAAGCAAAAGTAGTGCAGGTTTTCTGTTTAAATGAATTTTCTTAACTTCGAAGAAAATAGCTCATCAGTTTCAAGTTCATTTAGCAAAGTATTATTTTAATCATGACTGAATTTTTTGAGTTTATTTAAGAGAATTTTAATGGGTAAAGGATAATTAACTGGCATTAAATTTAATAGATTTTCACGCTGGAGCAATGTAAATAACCACGGCGTGATTTGAAATGTTTCTTTTGTTATTTCATGTATTAATTTAGTATTTAACGAAGAAAAATACAATTTTTTATTTACACATTGTGTTTTGAAACGAAGGCAATTAAATCTGTTGTGTACTTTTACCATTCATTGTTCTGATTTGAAGAAAAGGGAAATTTATTTACATTAATTCTTTAAAAAATATTCAGTAGTCTCGTTTGGATAAATAAAGATATTGAATATACAGTTCAAATGAATTCTGTAATCAACGTGGATTCTGTACTTGAAAGACATCGTCATAGTTAACTCGGATAGTTTGCGAATTTTTATAGTGTATAAAATTGCCAGGAAATATGCAATTTAAAAACTGATAACAATAGTGAATAAGGAGAAAATCTTTCGAGGGAATGTGAAATTGATTTTAAGTAATTACTTCGTAACATACTTTTGTCTTCCTATTAGATTAAAATATTGCAAAGAATTTCAACATCTAAGGCAAAAAGAAGAAAGCAACTGTACAATTATATTACATGAACGATTTAAAGATTAAACAAAAATTCTATGAATATATTAAGAACAGATAGATATATATATCCTCATAGCAAACATTGTCATGATTTGCATAATTTTGTATTATGTCACACAGGTTGATGTTTAAAAAGATGAGAAGCATTTCATAAAGAAGAATGTTTATGTTTTAGAGTCAAATAATTCAAAATAATGTTTCGAAGTACTAAGAAGTGGTCGATACACAAACAAACCGGTCAAAAAGAGTCACAATGACTCTAGGAAAGGGGACGTGTTGGTGATGTTATGATACACTAACAAATCATTGAAAGTGTTTATTTAGGCAATTAATTTATGGAATCTGTAACAATACAGTTATTCAAACATTAGAGGAGAGTAAACCTCAGTTTATTGTGTCCTAATATATTTCAATGTACAAATATTTAATAAAAATATATACAAATACTCAACTATTTATCTACTGGAAAACATTTATGAAAGATATTAACTACTTCAGTTATAATTTTTTGACAGCTTACACTTCATTCAGTAATTGTATTTCAAGATAAACTGATTTTGTATGCATAATAATATTTAGATTTGTCTTAGAGTTTCTAAAGAATTGCAATACATTTTTAAAAACTAGTTTGAACTCCGAACAAGCATTGTATGCTCTCAGTGTGTATTACCACTATCATTATAATTTACATACTACATTACTCAAAAAGATAGTGAATGCTTCTTAAAAATTTTCCCTAACATACAAGGACATAAAAGTACTTAGAAAGTTGAGTGTTAAATGGGGTGAGCCAAGCCTTTGTTTCATGAAAGGCAATTTTCTAAGTTTTAGTGAAGTAGAGCGAAAAAATCTTCGTGCTTATGCTTATGCGAGACAATTAATTATAGGAACGGAAACAGTAAATATAGTTTAACAAGACACAATTAGAAATGATTCACATTATTTGAAAAGATATAAGTGAAATAATAAAGAGGTGTACATTTTTAGAAAGAGAATTGAAAAGTTCAAAATTAGTTGGCGGAAGTTTTTATGCATGTCATAAAAAAGATTCTAATTATATTATTAAAAACTTTATTAACTGTATCAGTTTAAATTTTTGAAACTTCAACTGATTAAGTACGTCTCCTTTTAGAAGCAAATAAAAATATAATAATTTTGACAAATGAAGATCTTATAGAATAATGTATTGTCTTTCAAAAATATAATACTACATACTTTCATAATTCATAAATTTTATACTACACATATCAGAGAATTAAAAGAAGCAATAATTTTGCCTGTAATAACGAAAGTATTACAAGTAAGCTTTTAAGTAAGCTTTTCATGACTTTTTCTCAGTTACTTAAAGCTTTCTGTTTTACTGAACTTATCTGAAACTTATCTATTTAATTCTAGGAAAAATTTTGCATTGAATATTTTCAAAGAACTTTTCTGAATACATATGAGCCTTTGAGTAAATGTTTTCCTCAATTTAAGGTTAGAATTATTTTACAATTAACGACACATAAAAACTCAGTCCATTGGTTTCAAAAATCAAATGTTTGGTATAACTTAAAAAAAATCTACAATGAACTTATACCTCTCAGAAATACCAATCTTACGGAAGAATTCCTCTAGATTTGTTTCAATGCTTAAGACATGCTTCTCTATCTAAATCATATTTCGATAACAGTGTTGTTAGAGTTTCTGAAGGATAGCAATAGGGAATAAGCTTCAAGAAGGATTAGGCGCCTCTTCAAAAAACGTTTTGAAATTTTATATGTGGGATTAAAACAAGATTATTCGTCTTCCCGATTTCGTAACTTTAACAAGGAAACGGATTCTAACCTATGAGTAATATGATTTATTTGATTTGAAACACAGATCCGCAGGAAAAGATAAGCTTATTGAAAAAAAAATCTCCATTATGTTCAGAATCGATCATCATTAGAGTTTTTTAGAGGAAGATTTGTGAATGCTACATACAGTTAAAACTTATTGGATTATTTTTGTCCCGGTGATCCAGATTCAATAATCCAATCAAAGCATCTGTGAAGTTCTTGTTCGTCTAATTGAGTGATAGCTCAGATTTATCTCTTATGTATGCTTGTTTTCTTATGTGAAATAATGTCAGAAGCATTCGAAAAATTTGCGCCAGTAGGAATAAAAGCAGGAGAATCTTGCCGAATTTGAACCACCTGGGCATTTTTTGATGTTCAGTGACAGAGAAGTAATTTTAATGGAAAACAAGTAGTAGAATTTCTTTTGATGTTTATTTATGAGACGAATGTAGTTTGCTTTTTACTTAATATATTTTAATGAAAAAAATAGCTGAAGAAATCGTGTTAAAATTGTCCAAATAAGAGAAATAGTTTTCTAGGTTGAACAACTGGTTTTCTAAATTGGACCACTAATTTCTTCAAGCACAATTAACGCAAAAAATGTATTTTTGATTTTCAAATTCACACCAGCACATATGTATGAACCCAAGCATGATATTTTATTCACTGAATTATTTCTTCTTCTTCAATTCAATATTTTTTTATTCTGAAATTCACACCAGCTCACGATGTATGAACCGAAGTTCGGTATTTTATGCACTCTATCCTTTCTTCTTCTTTTGGTTTCTCACAAATGATGTATATCCTTAGTTGTTGCTCATATTTATACAATATTTGATGACTTCGACAATTTTTGTTTAATTTTTTTATACTAGTAATGTTTTTTTAAACATTTTTAAGATTCAGTATTTACAACATATAAATTCTTTGATTGGTGTTCTTTTTGTGCCATGGAACACTGTAATTGGAGTTTCTGCAGTGTGTATTCTCTTTAAAAAAGTCTTTTAGTTTTGTGTAATTTAAGAAGAGAATGTTCTGGAAGAAATGCAGGTTTCTTTGTTTGAAAAAATAAAGATATTGGAAAGATATAGATTTCTTACTTGCTGACAAATTTCAGTTGAAATAAATATGGATAAATATAAAACATTTCAATATTTAAACTAACTTCACAGATATTTTCGAGAAAGAATGTATTAATTTATACGACAGTTCTGAGAGATTCCTTGTCGTCTGCAGCAAATGTTCTTTTAAATTAAACGAATTTAATCAAAAGTGGTCCAGGAAAAAGAATTATTAATAACGTTATTATCCGATAAAGACCTGCAGTCTCTTTTCAGTCCTCTCCATGAAGTTGTATGTATTATTTTTATTATATGGAATTTCCTAAGTATTTGATTTATCGATGTTAGTTTCGTAAAAATTTAAAAAGATTCTTTGAAGGAATGCCTATATAAAATTCTACTCATCAAACCACCTTTAAGGGAAAGGAAGAGGAAATTAATACAGTTTCTCGAGTCTCTCTTCATGACACACAAAACGGGAACCGATAGTCTTGTTTTTCCTGTCATTTCCTATCTCCAGGTGAGAAAAGTAATGAATTCTTTTCTCAATCATTCTTATTTCAATATCCGCAGTTTCTCTTCTTCTATGCATTTCCACGAACAGTGCCTTTAAAATTACTCACCTGGAAACAATTTCGACTTAACCGTTCCCAACTCAAAATGTCTCTTCAACTTAAAAATTTTCTTAATTTAGATCAGTAGCATTAGAGTATAAATTGATTCGGTGCTTTTGGCAGACAGCTTATTTGTTTTCGTCTCTCTTAAAAATGAAAAAATCTAAAATAATCTAATACAAAATTGTTTTCAGTAATTAAATTAAAGATTAATAATAATTGAACTCAATCTTTTTTATGTTCTAAATTAAATTAAGCATGACAAATATTTTCTTGAAATGGTATTTCTTCATCTTTCTGAAACCGCACCAATTATATTATATATCAAATGCATTTTTGATATATAATATAATTCGTATTGTTGCGAAAATTAAAAACGTAGGTTGTGTAAAAGCTTTTCTTTTACATTTAGTAATCAATTGAACTAAACCTAACCAGGACATCAGAGTTGGTGTATATATATACCGCGATATATATATGTAAATAATATTATCGTTTATCGTTTCTTTCAGACCAAAAATGTATGTTCCTGGTATTTAGAGGCAATGCTTCAAGTAGCAGCTCAAAGCATTTATAGAAAAAGTGCATGTATAGGAATTGTTTGAATATAGCGAGAATCATTTATTCATGAGTAATGATGGACGTATAGAAATTTTTAAGAAGTATAGAATAAGGCTGTATAAATGAGTATTGTTATACGGACAATATCAAGCAAGAAATACAGCATCAGTCTTCCAAATGAATAAGATGAAACATTATCTTTTCTGTCTTCCTGTGGCTGGCAAAAACATTTAAATTTGATCTTCCAAATCGGAAAGACCAAAAATTAAAAGTTTCAGAATAATTGAAAGATATCGAATAATGGAAAAATGATGGCTTAAACGGAAAATCGAAGCTAATGATACCCTATTATTCGTAATTTTCGCATCAAAAATGTTTTTCCTTCTGAAAATTAATCGTTTATGAGTACTCTTTCGTTAAGTCAGAAAACGTTTTTTTTTCAGTGAATCTTGAAACTCCAATTAATCAAATACTCCCTATTTTGATTAAGAAATCCTCAGTTTACACTAAAAAAGATTACACAGTGGGGTATATTCAAACTTTTTCGAAGATAAAACTTCGTGAATTTTAATTGCATGCATTAAGGCACGACTAAATCTTTTTTTCTTTCAAATTTCATTGAGATTGAAAAATCTAAATTTGACTGCAACATAAAATATATGGTTAGAATATAACTTGACTTAAAACTTTTAATTTTTTATAATTTTGATATTATCACTTTCCTATGTAGTCAGTTCCTCGATCCCTACACTACACAGTTCCATACGAATTTTCCACGGTCAGAAGCATTGCTTCTAGTCATTTCCTGAAAGCCTTTTCATCACCTCCGTCGCTTTTGTTTTCACTGCATATCCAGTCTTAAATTTAGTTTCTTTTAGCACTGATTTGATCATGGGAAGTCACACGGAGCGGGATCAAATGAATAAGGTTGATGTTCTTCGATTTGGATCTCGTTCTTGGCTAAAAATGTCTTGATAGGCACTGAATTAAGGTCTGTAGTATTTTCCGAGCGAAGAAACCATGATTTGTTTATCCACAGATCATGTCGTTTTCTTCCTACCCTTCAAGTAGAGTATTAAGGGCATTTGTGTTATATTGCTGGTTGATTGTTTGAAATTTAGGTACCCAATCAACGCGCACAATCCCTCTGATATCGAAAACACTTGTCCAACTTGGTCAGCGAGGACGTAAGTCGTAATCGATCTCTTCTCGGTCTATTTTAAACCTTTTAAGTCAGTCTTGAACCTATGTACGTCGAGTACATAGCTCATTTCCGTACATCTGTTGCAACGTAGAATAAGTTTTGTCCCGGATTTCCTAAGTTTAAAGAGGAAGTTGACGTTAAAATGCTGTTCTTTCTCAACGCTAGGAACTTTTTTCCGACGCGGCGTATCTGAGCAAATCACTTCTCACTCAAGTTACAGACGTCAGGAGCAATTTGTGGGATTAAAAAGTGGGTATATGGAAGAGGCTGGGACACGCGGCACAGCCTTGCATGGTATGTCCTTTCATTGCTTGTCGTTCCGCTGTAACACAAATTGTTTCACTATTTTACTGCTACACCTCGTATGGATATATTTATTTCTTTATACACATCTTTTCATGCAATTAACTACCGTTTAGCTCTCAGGATAAATTTTATACCTATTATTTAAATAAAACTCTCCAAGTTCGTTGTTTGTATTAAAATAGTCACTTTAAAAGAAGGAATTACAAAAGTAATGCGTGGAATTCAACTATAAATAAAAGACGAGGCAGTATTTATGAAATTAATTAACAACTTTAGACATCGAAAAAATTCAGTCAAGCGTCAAACAGATGGTCCTTGCTTTTCACGAATAGCTCTCAATAATTCAAAATTCTTCGTATAAATGAAACAACTTATAAGATATGGAAGAAAATGGTTCCTTATAATTTAAATATATTTCTTTCATTAACTCTTTAATCCTGATGCGACCTTCTTCTTCTAGCTCCTTTAAAACCGGGACTTTTTAAAAGGAAACTACATGAATTGGACTCTCCCAACCTGGGTGGTCATTTTCCCCACCTACCCACCCCTGCTTTAGCTTCCCTTAAGGCGCACGGAAATGGGCTTTGTTTAACAAGGATAATTGGACCACGCTTATCTCCTAAGCGACCTCTCCTCAAAAGAAGGCAACCGCCTCAGACCAGCCTTCGTCGCTGTTAAGGGGAAGTTCTTAGACCGCCCGGGACCGCCCCGCTCGGTATGAGAGGGTTAACGAATAATCTATACTTCATTTTTCTTCTTTCATCCAGGGAGATTAAAAAAGACTCATAAAAATGCACGCCTACTTTCTTGTTCATAACTAGACAAAAAATATTATTCTCTCACGTTCTTTTACTTTATATAGGACTTTTGTATGCTAGCAACATTTCTTACCTTACAATAACAAATCTATTTCATGGATAGAAAATTGCAGAGGAGAAAACAATAAAGGCAGAGACGAAAGATATTGTCATCTGAATGAAGTCTTATAGATTTCGATTTTCCTACTCTCAGTTGTCATAGAATAGTTCAACGCTAATACTACTTCAACCAAAAGGACAAATTTTCTCCTTTTTCCATGGAAAGCGTAGCAAAACAATTTGTGCTAATACATAAATGCCACATTAAACCTTTGTGTGATATCTGGCATTTGAATAGCTTATTTAAAATCTTACTAGTCGCATCTCACAGGGGAAAAAACCTGCAAAAAGAAATTGAATATTCATGCACTTTTATTGATGGAGATTTTGAATCCCATTTTTTCCTAAGAAACAAAATTAAAAACAACATCATTTTATCAGTGGTCAATATCAGAAAGATTTCCTCTGCTTTGAAATTGACTTTCACGTTTTATCTTCGTGTAATTATAGGAAATTCTACAAAATCTTATCAAATTTTTACTGTTATATAAAGAAGTTAATTATGTTTTATGGTTTAATTAAATATTAGGGACAGTGACATTGTCGAACAGAATTTTAGTATTTTAAAATCACACATTCAAATCTTCTAACAAAGATAATTTTAATAGTCGATCTAAGTGCAGACATAATTTTTTCTACACTTACTTGTTTCTTCTTTAATACATGTATAGAATGTCTTTTAAACCTTTATTTATATGGAAATAGATTTCTCCTATGAAATATTTTTAGAAGGTTTTCTTTTTAACAATAGGTTTATATTTTTGAAAGATTTTTAAAAAGGTTAATTGTGGACGCATGCTGCTACTTGGGCATTTTTTATTTTTTGTATTCTCTTGAGAAAAAAAAACTGCTTGTGCACCAACAAGTACAGCACAAGGCTTACGCAAGTAAGTAAAATACTCAATAAAAGGTCAAAGGAAGTTTCAAAGGAAATGATACAAATGCAAATTCCCAGCAAAAAGTGAAAAAATACGAAACAAATGTACAACAATTGGTCACACCCATGCGAACACATGAAGGAAATTAAGCAATAAAGTGAATTAGTGAATTGACAAGGGGAATAGGTGCAGAATCATATTCAAACTTTTAAAAAATGGTATAGATGTAAAAAAAAATGGTCAGAACTACACAAAAAATGGATAATAACGAGAAATGGAGTACAAGCTGTACCAGGTAAGAAGAAATAAAAAAAAACAATAAAAAAACATATAAAAGCTCAAAAACGCGCAAAATATCACACAATACATAAAAGCACACAAATTACGCAAAATATCACACAATACATAAAATCACACAAATTACGCACAAGTAACGAAGCAAAAGGGTCTGATCCAAATATATCTATATAAAGATTGAATTCGAAATATTGAAAAGAAAAAAGATTAACAAAAGAAATAAAAAAAAATAAATGTAAATGCCAGCAAACATACACGAAATTTTAATTCTACATAATGTGGGGGAAAATGCTGTCGATAAATTCACAAAATGATGCAAAACATTGGACAAAAGTAGAGAAAGATGGAGGCCATACTAAATTGTTCTTCTTTAGACTATTGATGAGTAAACTTCTTGCGGGAGTGAATTTAGAGCAAGAAAGTATCAAGCGCTTGACATCCTGAATCTCATCACTAGAGCAGGAACACAAGTCTGTACGAGATAAATTGAAATGGTTAAGATAAGCTTTAAATTCTCCATGTTCAGTGAGAAATAGAATATTCTTAAAATTAGGAACGAAATTATTTGCTTTCAAACGTCCATGAATGGAAGGAAAAAAATTCTTCGGTGAACTTCGCGTTGTGAGAAATTTGATGTAAACTATTCCATTCAGATATAACATTTTCCTTGAAAGCTCTTTTGCAAACTTCACTTTTCATTTAGTTAAAAATTTTTTTATTCAATCAAGCTTTTTCTAGGGAATTTTTTTATATTGTTCTACCTGGATTTTATCTATTTGACTTTCAAATATCTTGAAACATTTCAAACATAAGACGCTGAATCCATATATTCTTTCTATATGCGCAAACATAGGTGACATATATTCTTGACATATGTGCAAACAATCCAAAACAACCTTTATCGTAATGATGAAACTTGGCAATATCTTTTGGATCAATATGTAGAAAACCACAAATGTATTTATATTTAAGTTCTTAACAGCTTTATTTGTATTTATACGTAGATAATATTAAAGCAGCCCAAAAGCTAAGGACAAAATATGAAAGTTTCAAATAATTCCCAACTGCTTTTAAAATCAAATTTGACTTCTTTTACGAATTGGCATTAGAATATTTTGCACTGGAATTTCAATGCATTCATATTCAAAAGATTATTATGTTTGTTCAAATAGATGAGGTGTATGTCGTTAGTTTAGTGCAATTTGTTTGTAATATTTGTTCAAAGAATATAGTATTGAGTGCAGTGGCTGCTTGTCCATAAGAGCTGCAGTCCCCCTGAAATTATTTTAAAAGATTGTATTTTCGTTTTTATTCTAATTGGCTTACGTTTTCAGTTTAAGAATTCAGTGATCAATGAATGATAAAAAAAAAGTTTACAAAAATTTAAAAGGAAGACGAAAAATGAATCAAGAATTGAGAGAGAGACAGACCAGAGCTACAGCAAGTTTTGCCCCTCCTGAGGATCGGAAATTAATGCAATAAGCAAAGCGAAGCGGGAGAAAGCAACCCTTTCTCCGCTTGAAATTGCATTCATTTGAGCTGCATTTTCCCCAGCTCTCGCTTGGCGCGACTTCCTCATTTGGCTTTTTTTCTCAGTAGTTCTGTCGTTAAGTAGTTTTTTTAAATCCAATTCTGGAGGAGTTGTAATTTTTTGCTCCCTTCTGGTTTTCGGGGTGCTGATTACGAATCCGAGGTTTGCCACCAATAATTTTTTGTTGGAATTTTAATTTATAACTCAAAAACTATCAATGTTTAGAATAATATTATTATAGATCAAAATAATCCGTTCAAATTTAACTACAACTTAGGTCTATACAACTTTTGGAGCACTGCTTGTTTCTGAGCTGACGAGCCGCCATTGATTGAGAGTGTTTAAATAAGCATCATATGTTAATATATAGTCTTATTACTGAAACATATTACTAATGCATCTTATTATTAGTGAGACTAAATATATAGGGCATAAATGTTAATATTTATTTCGGTTAACTCAATTAGTTTTATTAAAATCCACTAACGTATTTCTTATTTATTTTCATGTTATTTTTTTAATTTAATTAAAAACAAGGCGTTGGTTTAATAACTAATCATGAATCATACTATTATTTTTTAAGTTACCTAATTTATGCTATTTGTCATTTAAATGTTTTTTTTTCAACTAAGGTAATGCTATAATAATTAACTAGTAAATATTAAATGCATTCATTATCATTTATTTATTAAATGAAATTCGTGCATTTCAATCATAAAATATAACGCAATGGTAAAAATAAATTAGTACTAAATATAGAAATGTGAATAAGAAATAATGCTAAATAATTTTCTGAAAACTTACAAATCTACATTAACAGTAACTCTATTAATATAAAAAGTTTCAAAGACATCATAAAAAATCTGTGCAGTAAAATTTATGAATCTTTACCCTTCATCCCAAAACTCTATGTCATCCTTTTACAGAAAGAATTGATAGTAGAAAACAGATAATTTCAACAAGATTTACGCATATTAATAAGCCTTACTGCATATTTCAAGAATAGCTTGACATCTTATCATCGCTCGAAACCATTAATGGAATTTTTATTCTTCTTCTGTAAGGGGTACTTTATGATATTTCTTATAATACGTCGAAGCTACTGGAAATTCATTTCATTTTAAGAGAAGATAAAACCGAAAACAAGGTTTTATCTTTGAAAGATTGTTTTCCCAACAAAGATTTTCTCCGACAGCAAAATCCTCTAATCTAAGGTTAATTAAGAATTGGAAAGATTGTATTGGTTTTGGGAGCTGAGAAAGATTAATTATATTATTGAAGTAGAAGATTCTGTAAGAGAGTATATTCTGTTCCTTTAAGGTTCAGGAATGATGAGCGAAAATGCGGCAGTATTGCATGAATAAAAAAGGCAGTTACGTTCTTGTTATTTCAAAAGTAAAAAGAAACGAAAACATTCAAAAAGCTATTGAGATAAAGTCACTTTCATTCCATTTTTAATCTTAAACGTTTATTAAGTGGTAAACGTTTATTAAGTAAGTATTCACACATCATCAACGAAAATAACTCGATAGCTATTTCTATGGACTGTTAGCCATAATTGAGTCGTTCAGAAGCCAATTCGGATAAGTCCAGAAAAAAATTGAGGAAATTCATGTTTTTTAATACAATTCTTTTTAAAATTTTGGTTTATTAACTTGATTAGTGAGAGTATATAATGTCTTCCAATAAAGCAGCGAGTGAATCTTTTAATAACTAAAAATAATGTTATTAATTCCATCAACAAAAACCAGAAGACATCAAAAAATGGACTCATCCGCTTTGGCTTCTGAGCGACTCAATTATCACTTAAGTTGTTAAATTAACATACAGCCAAGACATCTTATATGTCATAAACATTAAGAATCATTAGAAAAGTAATAATTTGAAAGATACAGGGTGTCTCAAAACTCCTTGACACATTTCAAAATTTAATGGAAAAAAAACAAAACATTGTGATATCAGAGTACGGTCTTCACTAAATTGTATTACGTGGCACAAAGTGTTTTTCACATAAAGAATGGTTCAATTGTCTGCACATAGA
This sequence comes from Araneus ventricosus, assembly GCA_013235015.1. Classification (NCBI taxonomy): domain Eukaryota; kingdom Metazoa; phylum Arthropoda; class Arachnida; order Araneae; family Araneidae; genus Araneus; species Araneus ventricosus. The sequence goes on from BGPR01002723.1 coordinate 47,613, forward strand.
TAGCTCTAGTGGTACAGCATTTGCTTAGTAGGGTTAGCTTTCAATCCGTAATTGTATGTAAATATGACGCCTCTAACGGAAAGAGAAAACTGTGTCGGTTGGTACTTTGAAACAACGTCGAGTATTTAAGTTCGAAGAAAGTTTCGTATTGCGTTTCATAAAGCTGCTCCTTGTCGAAACAGCATTTTGTCATGGCACCGAAGATATATATATATATATACAAAAAAGACGAAATGGAGAAATCATTCGGAGACTTAACATAAGCATAAATTATATATATCATAGCATGCTTGCGTTAAGTCCGAAATATTTCTCCATTTTGGCTTTTTGATATACAGGGTAAATCAAAAATCTTAAGCAAATTTAAAATCAATAATAAGTAAATGATTTAACATAGAAAGACGCCGTTTCCACAGAAAGGATGGAAATAAAATCTGATTTCTTTTTAAGAAACCAGAATTGATTGGTAGCTAAGTTAACAGTTCATATAACCAGACGGTTCTGTTGTTGGTGGAGTGATGTGTTGTATAGGATATGACATTGATTGGAATAATGACTTATTGGATTGGTCGAAAATTTTCTGCCGATATTTGGGTTAAATTGAAAAGAATTTTTGTCCTAACAATGAAGTTTATGCAATAATATATGCACCTATTTATTTGAAGATGATTTTCCATCTTATAGGAAGTTTCATTCTCTCTCTCATAGGAAGTCCCTGAGTTATTGCTAAAAAATTGCTCAAGGTGCTGTTTGCAGTTCTCCCGAAAATTGAAAATTTTCCCTTTAGCGAATTTTACAAAGAGCGGAACAGATGGTAGTCCGAAAGTGCCATGTTAGGACTATATGGATGTTGGGGTAAGACATCCCATCCAATTCCTCTAGCCAGTGGCCAAAGACTGTTGTTAGACCATCTTTTAGTTAATTGGCCATTTTTGGCAGTTCCGGTCAATGGCTTACGTCAAATTGTCCAGCTGCCTACTATATTTAACGAAATTGATTTTTTAGTGAGGTTGTTGCAGAATTCTTTCCTAGGTGTTAGTAAAAAAGCAGTAAAAGTCGAAAATGATCTTTTTCTGTCTCCATGTTTACACTGACAGAAAACAAACGCAATGAAGCCACTGTTAATGGTGAATGTCCACGATTATTGGCAAAAGCACCACCTTTCAAAAAACATATAATTTCAAAGGTTGATAACAGCAATTTAGCATATCTGCAGTGACCGTGCAAGCTATTGAAACCCTGTGGTACTTTCCAAACAACCAAATACCAATATACAATGTGACGTTCTTTCCTTCGAGTCCTAGAATTAGAATAAATGTACTGATGTATATACTAATTTATAGAAATCAGATTATGTATCAGGTTCTCAGAAATTTAGCATAGTTGAAATATATGATTTTAAAAAATACACAACCATATTTCAGTATTTTTATTTAGAGAAATATACCATTTGAAGTTTATTAAAATAGATATCTGCTGAATTCATAAACAGTCACCAAATGAAACTAATATGACTTAATTCTTTATCAGTTGATATTTCAAAATAACAGAATACAGTGAGGATGGAAAAGCACTTTTTTATGACTATACAAGGATATATACAATATATATTCAGTTCGTATTACTGGAATCAATGTTTGGTTTCAATTTTCTAATTGGAAATGTTCAATAATTTTAACACGTGCGAATTTTGAACTTATATCCGAAGGCAAATTTTGTATGCATAAAATTGTTCTTAATTTAATTTCCTTAGTTTCAAAATGAACTAAGAATTCATAATGAAATTTTTAATATTTCAACAAGTGCACTTTATATTTTGTCCATTATAAAACAATTAAATCCCTTGAATAAGTTTTTTTGTTTGAATATTACAGGAAATAAGTGTATTTGTAGAAAATAATTTTTTACTGCGCATGCGAGAGACATATCTTAATTTTTCTTTCACAACTTCAAAGCCAGATATATAGGGCAACTTATGTAAAAATTCCAGCTCAATACTGTTAGTATTCAGAAATATATCGGTATTGCAAGAGCTGAATTCTTATGTTCTCTAAGAGAAACAAAATGATGAGGGTTCTTGTACAAACTGAAAGTAGCTTATTTTTTAAACTTGAATCTGAGAATAGTAATTGTCGAACTTCCATTTAAATTATAGATTTAATTTATAAGTATACTTGAGCATTCAGGATATTCAACTTTCAGAAAATTCAATATTACCGTACGAAGATTAAAGTGTAATATCAGTTTGTGCAATCAGTCTCATCACTTTGTTTTCCTCAGAGAACATAAGAATTCAGCTCTTTCAATACCGATATATTTTTGAATACTAACAGTATTGAGCTGAGAATTTTATGGAAGTTGTCTTATACATCTGGCTTTAAAGTTGTGAAAGAAAAATTACGCTATATTTCACACATGCGCGGTAAAAAATTATTTACTACAATTTTTCATATTTCCAGTAATATCAAAATTCTTTAATTTAAATTTTAATACAATACTTCTACATATTGTTAAGTATTCTGTAAGTTTTGTACAGTTTCGTGGAAAACTCTGCATATTACAAGAAAAAAACATGCTGACAAATTTGGAATTTTTAAAAAAAAATCTTTATGTCTTCCCGAATATTTGTGCTATGTTTACGAAAATGCATGTAAATATTATTCTCATGAAACATAACCATTGATGAAAGTTACATCTCCCCTATTAGCACCAGATATTGTGCGATATCTCTACGACGTTGTCCGGTATTCTGAATGCCGTGCAATATCGTGAAGATATCGTAACAATATTGTACAGCATCTTGTGCTATTAGGGTCGTTATAAACTTTTTGTGAAGCAGGAGGAGTCAAACTAAATTTTCGCCTTCATCCCTTTCTTGTCGCCCTCCAAAATGCCTTCGGGGCCGAATCTTCACTTAAAATGTGATTTGTTACGATAATATGTCCCACGATTCTCAGCAAATGATTGCGAACCATAGTATCCATATTAACTCTAATTTTGTAGACTCTTCAAAATAGTGCATTATTTTAGGACACCAGTCTATAAACCACATATTTCGATGATCAATTAAGAATAAAATTTTTCAACTATGTCAAATCTTAAAATATTTTTTATTTATTCTTTCCCTTGGTTACACTACGTGAGAACATGCTAAATTAAGTTATTTATAAGAAACTCTAAACGAATTATGTCGAAGACAAAGTAAATAATCCAATCTTTGAACATCATCGATTCCTAACTTTCCAGATGTTAGGAGTCACTCCCGAATTCTGACATTATTTTCGCGTTAACGCCCACCGTCCTCATTTGAGGACAGCAGAAAATCTTATTGTCTGGGAAGTTAATTTATTGAACAGATTACTGCGGTTTGAAATAGTATGTGAGAAAACAATCAGCCTTTTTTTCCTCTATTTTTCCGATTTCAGATGTATTGACGTAAATATTGTTGTATCCATATTTGTAAAATTTTTCAGGCTCTTAGAAATTCATGGGGATCAAATCAATTAATTTCCTTTTTTATAAAATTTTCAGAGAAGTTTCAATAACTTTATTATTTTCTAAATTACAATTACATATGTAAATCACATACAAACTCAAATTCTCATAGGCAGATTTTATTGGAGTGTCCTGGATGTGAATCCAATTCTTATCATTATTAATGCAATCATAATGATATACTAAGAACCTTTTTTTATGAATTATGATGTATTTATTTATATTTAAGAATAATTATAAAATTACACCTTATAGAATTTCTGTTTTAATGTAGGGATAATGTCTCCAAACTTCACATGATTTAAAAGAAGCATTGTATTAAAATTTGAATATTACGGGAAATATGAGCATTTGTAGAAAATAATTTTTTACTGCGCATGTGCGAAATGTAGCTTAATTTTTTTTTCATAAACTTGAAACTTCAAACTTAAAAAAATATCAGTTTCTGCAAGAACCCTCATCATTAAGCCTCTCTTAGAGTGTACCAAAATTCACCAAGTTGGAATGCAGATATCTTTCTGAATACTAATGGTATTGAACTGGAATATTTATATAAGTTCCCTTATATATTTGGCTCTGAAGTTATGAAAAAAAATTTACGCTACATTTCGCACATGTGGAGTTAAAAAATTGTTTACTACAAATACTCATATTTCCCGTAATATTCAAATTTTTTAATTCAAATATTAATACAATGCTTCTTTTACATCATGTCAAGTATTCTGTATGTTTCGTATAATATAACAGAAAACTCTGCATATTATAAGCATATAACAGGCGAGAAAATTTGGGAATTTTTAAGAAAACCTTTATATCTTCCCAAATATTTGTGACGAGTTCACAAAAATTCCTGTAAATATTATGCACATTAAACATAACCATTTCTGAGAGTTTCAACTTGTTTTCGATATTCTGAGAAGCGGGGTGGGCCAATAAGTGTTTGTCTTCATCAGTTTGTAGACGGTCCCCTAACTGCCCTCAGGACCGAATCTTCAATGTAAAATGTGAGTTACAGTCTATTCTTTACATGGACGAAGTTTAAGGGCAGTCAGTTTATTCTTTCAGGAGAAATTCTAAAAAATGTGAAAATCTGAAAGTGTCCGGATAATTTTGTCCATATAGTGTATATATAAGTCTATGTCTTAGGAGACATATCTTACGATTCTTGTTTTATTGGTGGGATCTGCATTGCTTCCGTAATTTACCGGTAAAGACATGAATTGTAATTTATTGTTTAATTACTGGAAGTTTCTATCTTAAAGAAATCGGTGCTTTTGTATTCGTAAAACAGTTAAGTAACAAATGCGATATTTAATACTAGGAGGCTCTGCCCAATGCTCCCTAAAGCTCGCCAACACCCAGGAGGATTGCCTTGCAATCCTCTGGGGTTCGCTTCGCTAGCTACAATGAAGACACTGCGTGTCCTAGCACAGTTTTTGTAAAATCTTTATATATATATTACACCCCCTGCTCGCCAACCCCCAAGAATCACGCTGTGATTCTTTCAGGACCACTGCGTGATTCCAGCTCGCTTCGCTCGCTCGCCATACAGTTATGCATTTCTTCTAGTAATAGGAAATTATAATTACATTAATTACTGAAAGTAAATTTAAATTATCTGAAATTGCATGAACTCCTAAAATTAAATTTTCCTAAATTGTTAAAATTAAAATCTTCTGGTAGCACAGATATATATGCAAATGTTAGAAAGAAATTTGGATGTTAATATTTATAATTCAAAGATGATTAAAAATCAAAATTATTTTCATTAATCAGAAATCTGTTATTTAAAACTTCTTGGCATACACTTTTGACTAATTCTTCAACAGTTTATTTCAACATAACTTCATTCCACCAAAGTTTTAAGTTTAAAACTGATAATATAGCCTTTTTCCAAATCTTCAACAATTTTTTCAAAAAAAAAAATACTTTTTCCACCAAAATTTGAAACATTCCTACTTTTAAATTAAATATTGCTCACAAAAGCTTCTCCACTTGCATACATGCTTATTCCAATAATTATTTAGTCAAGAAAGATATAGTGTTTTTCTCAGTTTAGTCATTTGTGTTTTAAATCTCAGAAAATTCTAATTTGTCGAAGAATGATGTAACCCATCTCGCAACCTTTTATCTGAAAAAGGACAGTTTATAAAAAAACGTGGCTTGAAGCCTGTTCATATTAACTATTCAAAATTAAAACCCATAATAATTATTTACTTTTAGCCTTTTATAATTGATAAGATAGCCTTTTTCAAAAATTTCCAAAATCCTTGCTTTTTCCACCAAAATTTCAAACATCCCCACTTTTCAATTAAATATTGCTCACAAAAGCTTCCCAACTTGCAAACATGCTTATTCTAATAATTAGTTAGTCAGGAAAGCTATAGTGTTCTTCTCAGTGTAGTCATTTGTGTTTTAAATCTCAGAAAATTCTAATTTGTCGAAGAATTATATAACCCATCTCGCAACCTTTTATCTAAAGAAGGACAGTTTAAAGAAAAAAGTGGCTTGAAACATTTTCATATTAACTATTCAAAATTAAAACCCATAATAATTATTTACCCTCAGCATTTTAAAATTGATTCGATATTCTTTTTCATAATTTTCAAACATTGTTTTTTCCAGCAAAATCTTAAACATGCAATTTTTAAAACGAAACGCTTCCGCACATATAAACACACTCACTCCAATTATTATTAATTATAGGAAGGCACACTATTTTTTCTCTGGATAGTTATTTATGTTTTTTTAAAAGTCGAGAGATTAATAAACCATTTGTTCAGAAACTTTTAGCTAAAGGGGACATTCAGTATTAAGCACACATTCACTCATTTGTCTAATCCAAACTGTACGACACAAACTTATTTAATTCAAACTATCTAACTCAAAAAAAATTTCGAAAAGAGTTCCGGCGATTCAAACGTAAACAAACCAAACTTTCGAGCTGTTACCACACGGGCGATTTTCAAATTTGCCCCGATTTTGCGTCCGCATAAGCGTTTTATATATATAGATAGTTCCACATGGGGCCATGTACCATGCATTTTGTCAGAATTTGGAAGTGTCTAAGATCAGCGCAATGATCAGGAAGTTCTGCACTCACAGACTTGTCAATATCATCTTTAGTGCGAATTTTGCTTTCTGAATGTAATATTAGAAGAATGTGGGCATGAGGCAAACCTTGCTTTTGGAACTCAATAACATAAATATACCAAAACAGTTCCAAATATTCCATGCTTGCAAGTATCTTCTAAAATTTCTTTTAATTTCATATTAAAAAAACGTATAATAATATCAGGTCGGTCTTCAGGACGTTGTACTCCCTCCGTGCAATTTAAAATTTCAGACCAAGATGGGTTGCAAGTGAACGTCAGAAAGAGATCTGGTTTATCAAACTTGAGTACCATAGCCATTTTATCTTGGTAATTCTGTTGCATATGATATGGGCTCCCTTAGAAAGAAGATGGCAGTATTATAAGTTTTCCAGTGTGTATATTTTCAGTATGTGCTCGACATTCTAAAGCATCTAAAAGCCCCCGATAAAGTTCAATTCGCAAATCTTTTTGATTTTGTCACAAAAAATGTAAATGTGAGCCTTCGGTTTTAACATATGCATCAACAATATATTGCTGAAAAAGCTTACCACTACTGTGCAAAATACTGAAACCATTTTGCTGGTAAAGTCTGTATGCATAATATAGTTGAGTGACACGGATGCGCTTTGCTGTTCTCCTTTCTTCTACATGCTCCATTCCAGTGTCCCAACTACACTCACCCCTTGGAAATAGCAAAGGATAGGTCATTGGATCACACCATTGATTTAAGGGTGAAATACTTCGGCATGTATCCCCAACTGGGTGCACACAAATGTCGGTACCAATCGGTGCATTTGAAGATAAGACAGAGCAAAGGGATTGATTTCCCTTAACATAAAATCAAGTTTTTCAAATACATGTTGCAAGCAATTTTGATTGTTACTCAAGCCTTTCTCTGTTGCCTAACTGGAGTTCCAGTTCCACGTAGTGGTTTAATTTACGCTCCCATCCAAGCGAAGGTGAATTTTCAGCTAGCAATGCTTTCAATAGTTCCGGTGCATCAGGAAATGCCGGCAGCTGAACCTTTCCATCATGGCCTTTTTTGTCGCCACGTAAGAGAATTATATATATAGATTTTACGAAGAAATATGTTATTATATTGTGAAAAAACTAAAAAAAGTTGCAAATATCATAAAATTAATGGATATCCATGTTAATTGTGCATGAAATTTAAACTTAGAAAAGCTTTTAGTGTCTCTACTGTAATATGGTTTATTTTCAAGTTTTTAGACATATTTAATGAAAATTACAGCATTTTCATGATGACCAGCAAATATTTAGAAAAAAGCCCTATTTTATGAAAATTATGTTATAAATGATGATGCATCATATATCAAAAGGATAATTATACAAATATTTCAGAAGTAATTCGCATAAATTTCATTTTACCATTACTAAATATAAAAAAGATAAATCATGAATTTAGGAATAATTTCTTACATAATTTAATTTAACTTTTCTCAGTTATTAATGTCTGTACAAATTATTAACACTATCTTTTCTTAATATGAAGTTGCTTTTAAAATTTAAATTTACGAATACATTTCGTATAGTTTAGTTTAGTTAGATTAACGTTCCGTTTTGAAGTAACATGAGGGCTATTTTGGGCAGGACCTCATAATTTTGAACCTCGGTCAGATGACGAGGACGACACCTGAGTTGGCACTCCCTTTCCAGACCTCCTCACCACACGAAAAGGAGGACGTTTGGCCCTCTGCGTATGATTTAACGTGGAACAGGACGAACATATTCTGAAACAAAATGATTTTTATCTCAATTCAGCGAAATCAAAATTTCATTTGAAGACATTTTATTATTCAAGTTTCATAAATGATCATTTCATAAATATTATAGCTTCTGTCTGACCTTTTACTACTTCAGTAAACGCATACCTCATTTTCCTTTCTCTATTCAATCAACAATCTGATCTACTATCTATGTATAGTTGTTTATTTTCCGAGCTACTTAATGTGTCATCTATATGCATACTAACAAACGCACGGTTGTATTTTAAAGCGACAGATCTGCGTAAAAACCAACAAATACTAAGGGTTTTATTTTTCATTCAAGCCTTGGTTGAATTTTAGTGTATTTCTAAAACTTTCAATCATGCAAGAAAAGTAAATGCAAAGAAAAAAACTTCGCAGGACATAAATAATTCAGAATGCCATTCTTGCCTCAAAGCGGCTTTCAACAGCAGCATCAAAATACTTTGGAAACTGCGCCAAAGTACAATATAACAATAACATACAAAACCTGTCTCCAGATGCTAGCAAGCAGGTGACTTTTTCCAAAAAATAGAAAAGATTTGCACATCTTGAAAGTAAAGAACGCAGAACCTTAACCCCCGGGAGAGCCTAGAGCCATAGATTTCATCCTGTAAAAGTAGTTAAAGAGGAAGAAATCCATGGCTATTTCAGTAGCTTCCTTTTAAAAAAAGGATTTTGTCATCGTCCCTATAAGTTAGAGTTTATGTCAAGATTGTTTAAAGTTAATGTTTGTTTCATTTTCCAGAAAGAATGTTATATATTTTTTCCCATTACCAAAAGAAAGATATAGTAAAATAATATAAGAATTAAAAAATAAAATAAAATTAATATTTAAAACTTAGTAAGCTCTTCTTTAAGAACGTCAAATATCGTCTAAACATAATATTTCTTTAAGTCAAGTATTTATACAGAAGCTGAATATAAAGAAAGAAGCTCTGAAAGTCTGTTTTTCATAAAGCCGTTCAAAATTTGGGTTTAGATGTTAATTGATTTTGATTTTGGAGCGAAAATTCAAAATGGTTTATCAATAAATCATGATGGTGTGTTATATATTATAACAGAAATAATATCTTTTATAAAAATATGCGACATAAAATTTGTCAACTAAAAATATAAAATAAAAATATTTAAAGCTGCAATTTTTTATCACATTCTATGATTATGAAGTATTAGAGTTTAAAATTTATGATAACCAGAAAAAATTGGACGCAAAGGAAATTGTCCTGGTTGTCAAAGTGTAAAGATTTTTTTATGGAATTAAGAACAAAGTACAACACTGAAAATTTCGTGCGCTCTTATTTTAGAGAAAATGTATATTTCTTTCTACCATTAACATTCTATATGATGTAAAAATGTTTATTCCATTGAATATTAATTTATTTATTCAGTTATAATTGCCGTTACAAAGATAAATTAAATAACTCATCATATAAATTAGGATGCGTGTGTACACTATTTTATTCTCTTGTCATACATGGAGCACCCATTATACATACAAGTAAAGGACAAAGAGAGAGGGAGGAAAATCTAAAATACCTTAAAATCCAGTTAAAACAACATAATGAATTAGAATAAAAGTTGATTATCAGAAAGGTGATTTACGGAATTTAAACTAAAGTGTTCTACTGCTAAGTCATACCGCCTTATAGAAATCTATCTTACATTTTTGCTTAGAATTTTATGTAGTAACAAACTTTTCTCAATTTTTAAACACATGAGCCATGAACGGCTTTATTTCTTCAAAACATAATCTACCAGAAAACATCCGAACAATGCAGATTACTCGTAATACAAAAATAAAATAATTCGTTTATCATTCGGTGAAAGAAGTGCCTTCTGTTGGTATAATTGAACCATATTTGCATTAGAATGCAAAATACATGAGGATTTCAATTATATTTTTTTAGAGATTTCCAAACAGAATCCTAAATTTTCTTTCCTTAAATGATTTCACACGTAGAAAAATTATAAGAATAACATTTTCATGACTTTCGAATCTTAACCGAAGAAATACACGAATATGTTTTCCGTCTAAATATACGTAGTTATAAAATAGATCCAGAGCACAAAGTTTCACCCAAAAACAATATATCTTTATTTTAGAATGGGCGATATTTTGCCCTTTTATTTATTAATTTAATTCATTCAATAATGTTTTAAAAATTCTAATTGATAGATGGCAAATATATGTAAATTTCCTACAGCATATAAACTTTCCGTAAATTTGTTATTCTATACAAATAAGTTATGAAAGACGTGAAAATATATCATTTTCTGAAAAACATATTATCGTTGCAAAAAAAAAAGATATATAAGGTGTGCCCAAATGAAAAGGAGACCTTAGCTGTATCGGCGTTGTATCAAATCCCAGTGAGTTAATGTGCTAGCAGATAGATGGCGGGGTGGTATTCCTAGTAGCACCTGCTTAGTTAATGGCTTCGCATCAATATCCTCATTTCCGGCAGTTCGTTGCATAATGGATTCCTCCAGATCAGCACAAAGAGTAGTTATATTGAAAATAACAGTGGGCTTCTAATTGTTCTTGCTGCAGGATGGATGCAAACTGAACTATGGTCTTGAACCATTATTGCACAGAAAATATAACATTTCTACACTACCATGCCACTGCTACTCAAAATTGGCAAGACATGGACTTGGTTTTCACATTGGACCTTCCATATAACATTGTAACAAACTACGATTTAAAATATCTATCATAAAATAATAAATTAGATTTATATGCAATCACGTTTCATCTGAAAAGTTACACTCCGACATCTATAGATTATCATGAAGGATTCAATTTCATGAGAAATTACTTTAAAAAAAATATTTGAAGAAGTAGACAAATTTCGTAAAATTGATTCTATAGTTTAAATCGGGCTGTAAATTTTTCAGAAAAGTTTTGATTGAAGTTACATCTCTTCTAATAAAAGCAGAATCTTTAGTGAAAATGTTTATGAAATTTTTGTTCCTTTTTCGCTGTCATTTGCATCTAAGTAAATTTAACAGAAATAATCCTGCGTAATGTTTCATTCCATTTGCTAATATATTACTTTCTTAGATGACCTGAGGAAATTTTGAGGATTCCTTAATATGAATGAAATCAAAAAGTTAAGATGAAACGACATTTCTCAGTAGCTTATAGATAACGATCAGAAAGCTTATCAAAAATTTTTCTTATATTCCTGTTAGCTATACCACTTCAATTAAAGGTGTACATAGATATTTAACAGAGCGTTCAGATTAGAGAATTACATTAAAGAAAATAGGAAATTAATGCTTTGGTATATGAACTGGTTTTTAGCCTGCTGACATTAAGAGTTGCATGTGCTTTTTTATGGATTGTTAAAGTATGAATTTAAGAATCAATAATAATTGTAATTCGCCACTTAAATTGTAAAATTCCGTAGTTTTTTCATTGAATGTTTTTTATTGTACAATATAATAGCAAAAAATAAGAGTCCAAACATTTTACTAATAGTTCTGATGTACGCAAGAAGAGTTATCAAATCATTAAAAATAATCTAAGCAAATGATTAGAATAATCATAATGGTTCGAAACATCAGAGAATAAAATTATTTGAAATAATTCAGCAAAACACTCAGCAAAGATTAAGGGTTCCAGATATTAACAGCTCACACCCAGTAAAAAATTCGCTCGAAATGCTTTTTTACGTGAATTTTAGTAGAAATTTATCTAATGTCTAAAATGTCTAAGCTTTTTTTTATACTTTCCAAATGTATAAAAGCACGATATAATTTTCTAGCAGAAAAAAAATTTACCTGCATTGTCTCTGAAATTTTCTCAATCAAAACTACTTTCTTCCAAACTGACATTAATGGGCAAAACAGTTTCCTAATACAATTTGGAATTTTATTTACCCGACATTAGAGAAATATCTGGAATTTCCTTTCAAATTTTATTATAAATCAAGATTCGTCTTATACTCGATTGCAAAGAGTTTCGAATCGCAAATAAACTTCAAAATTTTTATTTCAGCGTTATTGATCAATTATGCAAACATCGATGAATTAATGATCCAAAATTTATTCAAAAGTTCTGAAGAATTTAAAATTGCCTTTAAACATTATGACGATGCACTTTATATTTGTATATTAACACATCTATCTCGGCAGCCGTCTCAGGTATGAGTTTTCATGTTTTAAAGGAGATTCAAAGGGGAATCTAATTTGAATGTCTTGTGTGAATAGAATTTTTCTCAAACGGGAAGTATTTTAAAGTTTCGTACATTTCAAAGTGGTTGAAAGTCTGTCTGAATACAAATTGCACGAAACTTCAGAAGTTTATATGTGTACCTGGGAAGTTTTATTCTAAGCAAAGTTAACTAATAACACCAATTAAAGAAACTTCAAACTCAAGATATCACCCAGAAGATAACATTTGGTTACGAGAGAAGAAAACCTTTCTGATTGTCATAAATGACTCGAGAATCTTATGTCATCTCAAATAGATTATTGTAAATTTTTAAGAATATTGATTAATGTGAAAGGCTTCTTTCGTGAAAGAACAATATGTGTAAAAAGTAAGTTTTATGCAAGAAGCAAGGAAAATGACACTTAATAGTTTTAATTAAAAATGAACTTGAGAGCATGTAGGGTGCCCACTCTTATCGTGGCCCAATAGCTAATTTCTAAACCATTAGAGATAGGCATATAGTCCCAATTGGAAAAATGCTTTAAATGACAAGAAAAATTATAATATATGTTTTTAAAGTGAATAAATATATTCCTGAAAAAGTTACGAAATCTAACTTTTTATACAGTCCCCCTGTCCTATCAATCATATTTAGCGAAATATTTTTGACACTTTAACATTTTAAACAAAAAGTCCCACTCTTCTGCGACTAAAACTGATCGAGTTATGGAGCTTTAAATATCTCTGACTTAGAGCACTTTATACCATTTCAATAGCCGTCTTGAAGACGATCCACTAATCAATGCTCAGCACTTGCTCGGCGAGGACGCTGATTGGTTAAAAGTCATGAAATTCAAAGTTCCATAACTCACTCAGTTTTAGTAGAAGAGTAGAACATTTTTTGTTTAAATGTTAGTGTGTGAAGAATATTTTACTAAATATGACCGATAGGATCATATACCCGATAGGATCGGGGACCGCATAAAAAGTTAGAATTAGTAATTTCTTCAGAAATATAGCTATTGACTCATTTTGAACATTTTTCCAATTGGAACTATATTCCTATCGCTAATGTTTTAGAAATTAACTATTGGGCCACAATAAAAGTAGACACACTGTATGTTAAAATATGTGAGCCAGAATGTTGTCAAACTTCCTGACATATGTTACATCGTAAACTAATTAAATCACGTCATAAATTAATAATTCAACTAATTCATCACAAAAGGAGGTAAAGAAATATTTTTGAAATAATACGAGGAATGTTTTAAATGTAAACATATAAAGAAGAGAAAAACTAATTTTTTATTTCTCTCTCTGGAAAATTGGCTTTCACCTTGACCAGTTCTCTTTCTCATGATTGATTTTGCCTCCGTCATTCATTCTTCTATGTAGGAGACAAGTGTGTAAGTACATATTCACAAAGAAATTGTTTCCACTGATGCGAACATCGTGAATCGACCAAATGTAAGGAAATGGTGTAGTGAATTCTCTAGAAGTAGGACAAATGTTCACGACAAATACAGGAGTGGTTGAGCGGCTTTGTTCTCTAGTAAACTTCAAAGAACTCAGAAAGAAATTTGGGCAAACTAGTGTCTCTCAATGAAATGAACTGAATGAAAGAATATCAGGAGTGTCTCTCTGGTTTGAAGATAATTGTTATGAAACTGAAATGTGGCTCGGCATCAGTTTCTAGAATTATGCGACTCAGGTATGCCGAAACTTCTACCCCGGCATTACAGAAGCTTTCAAAATGGTGGTAATTACAATGAAAAATAAAGAATGCACCTGGAAATACATTGGTGTCCAAAAATAATGCACAATTTTTAAGATGCTAGAAAATAGGAGTTAATATGGATGCTATGGTTTGCAATCAGTTGCTGAGAATCGTGGGACATACTATTGTCGAAACTCACATTTTACAGTGAAGATTCAGTCACGAGGGCAATTAGGGGGCCACCAGACAGAAAGTCAATAACGAGATGTAACTTTGATCAATGGTTATGTTTGATGTGCATAATATTTACATACATTTTCGTAAACACAGTAGAAATAATCGGAAAGATATAAAGGTTTTCTTAAAAAAGAAAACCGAAATTTTTCCGCGTGTTTTTTGCTTATAACACGTAGAGTTTTCCACCAAATTGTACGAAACTTACAGAAGACTTGACAATAAGTAAAAGAAGCCCAGTATTTAAATTTTAATTAAATAGTTTGAAAATTACAGGAAATAAGAAAATTTGTAGTAAAATTTTTTTACTGCGCATGTGCGATACGTAGCGTAATTTTTCTTTCAAAACTTCAGAGCCAGATACATATTGCATCTTATATAAATCCATTAGTATTCGGAAAGATATCGGCAATGCAACGAGGTGAATTTCGGTATACTCTAAGAGAAGCTAAATGATGAGGGTTCTTGCACAAACTGATATTTTTTAACTAGAAGTTTCGAAGAGTAATATTGAATTTTTTGACATTTGGAATATCCTGAATACTCAGGTATATTTCTAAGATAAATACATAATTTAAATTACAGTTCGGCGATTACTTTTCGAAGATTCAAGATTAAAATATATCAGTTGTTCCAGCACCCTTATCATTAAGCTTCTCTTAGAGTGTACCGAAATTCTTCAAGTTTCAATACCGATATCTTTCTGAATACGAATGGTATTGAACTGGAATTTTTATTCAAGTTGCCCCATATGTCTGACTTTGAGGTTATGAAAGAAAAATTTCGCTACGTTCCAACATGCGCAGTAAAAATTTATTTACTAAGAATACTCATATTTCCTGTAATATTCAAATATTTAATTCAAATTTTAATACAAAGATTCCTTTACATATTGTCAAATATTCTGTAAGTTTCGTACAATTTGGTCGAAAACTCTGCATGTTATAAGCAAAAAGCATACGGAAAAAGTAGGGAGTTAAGGAAACCTTTATATCTCCCCGAATATTTGTGCTGTGTTTACGAAAATGCATGTAAATATTATGCACATCAAACATAACCATTCACCATTGATGAAAGTTACATCTCATTATCAGCTTCCTGTGAAGCAGGATGAGTCATTTAAATTTTCGCCTTCATCCCTTTCTGGTGCCCCCCTAATTTCCCTCGCGACCGAATCTTCACTGTAAAATGTGAGTTCCGTCGATAGTATGTCCCACGATTCTCAGTAACAGATTGCGGACCATAGTATACATATTAACTACAATTTTGTAGCATCTTTAATATTGCGCATAATTTTTGGAGACCAGTGTAATATGTAGTACATATTCTGTCATCTTGTTTTTATCTTATGTTTTATCTTTGCTTCTCGAACATCCCTGTAATCAGGGCGCTATAAAAATTTCCAAATATATATATATATTTCTATAATCATACATCTTCCTTCACATCTTCACTGTTTTAAATAATTCTCTAAAACATTTTATTATTATAGATGTTACAGTGTTAGATTTCTAAAATTTAGATTTTTTAACCCTCTGATTATTTTGAACTTTTAGCTATCAGGTTGGAAAACTTAGCTTTTAAAGGAAATGAATCGATCTTTTCTGTATTAATTATATCCTTGTAATCTTAAGAACACTTTACCCATGGTTGTTTAAGAAAATATACATATAAATACGAGCTATCTGCTTTTGAACTAAACATGACGTAAACAGACGTAAACAAAACGTAAAAAGACGTTTGCGCCACTCGGAGGGTTTTAATTAATCTCGTGAATATTAACTTATATTTGGATGCTTAATTTAGGTATCAGATTGCTTTTTAGAAATTAAAATAATTACCTAATTAATGCTGAAACTGCGAGGCAGTTACTTTGTGGTTGGAATGTAGTTGATTTTTGAATACAGGTAAAATGGCTAGTATTATACAATGATTTAATAATTTTTTTTGAAAAAAAATGGAATATTTTTATAAATTGTCGAATTCATTATTTTAGGTGCAATATTTGATAGGTGCAATAGGTTTATATTTATTTTGGACACATGCTATATATTTTTATCTTTTAGTGATGCAATATCTTAGAGTTAAGTAACCTATTTTCTCTTTTCTTCTTATTTAGGGTTAATTACCCTTTCTGTTTTTTTCAACAATTGGTAACATGGATAGTTTGTACAAAAAAATCGATTTAATATGGCAAAAGCTCGTCCAAAGCCGAGCTACCAATTTAATTGTTGAAAACTTCTTTTCTTGGATTGCCCTTTTCAATAGTATTAATAGTAATAGTGTTCATAAGATATGTTCAAATATTCCATATGCTCTTTTGGAATATATTTAGTATTTTCAATTATTAGTTTAAAATTAGATTTAGTTTAATTAAAAATTTGAAAAAATTTTGCAAGGGATTATTGATATGTTTGTTAACTTCTTTCGAATATTATGTTATGACATTTTATACATTTCTTTTTATATATATAGGCGCTGAGGAATTTCCTGTTATAAAAACTATGCAGCACTAGAATTTTGTTACATAAAATTTTATAAAACTATTACTTTTCTGAAATATAAGGTAAGTGAAATGTGCCAAAGTTTAATATCATCAATTTTTAATTTAAGAAAATACTTAATAAATACTTATTTTACTTATCATCAAATAATTTATGTATCTTAATAAATAACTTTTGCTTGTCTTTATAACATATATATGCAAAGCCATGCTTTTTTCTCCATAAAGTTAGCTGTTTTGGTAAGAACATTTATGTTTAATACTTATTACTTCATTCTGTGTAAAATGGTATGCAATGCACAAATGCGGTGTTATTTCAGTGCTTTCGAGTTTGTGACAAGCGATATTCGCTGGGTAAATTAATAGTTCATTAAAACTGTGATCTTATAAACATTGGCTCGCCAAATTGAATGAAACGAAAGTAACTGTTAAATATTGCCGTGATAGTTATTGTTTTGTAACTCAGGTTTATTTTACCTATACTAATGCCCTGTTTTGAAGCTATACTAACGCTAGTTTGAGACGGAACCTCGTAATTTTAGGCCGCCATCAGTTGTCGAGGACTACACTTGGGCAGGCATCCTCATTTCCAAATTTCTACGCCACACCAGTGGGAAGACTTTTGACTTTCGGTAGATTCCACGGGCTCCAGACCCATATCACGCACCCGTGACCTTTTTGTTACGGAATCGAGACTTTGTCACGAGGCCACTGAAATACGAATGGTGTCACATAGAGTTTCAATTGAAAAAATCAATCTATTTATTTGGATCAATTTATCAATCAATTTATTTGGATTTAACTCTATTGAAAATTTATTTCTACTCGCAATATATATATATATATATATATATATATTTACTTGGTAGGAAATGAAATTCAGTAAACATTTGCCATACGAAAACAAATTATTTTTGTTTTTCTTGTTAAAATTATCTGCTTTCTTTTCATCAATGCAAGCGTTAACTATTATCATAAATAACACGGATTATAAAATTTCATTCAGTATTAAAAATAAGCTTTTTTTGACAAATTTCGCCTATGCTTACCGAATGAAAAGATTTGCTAATTAGCAAGGATTTGACTTTTATTTCAAAGTTCTTGCGTAGGTGTAAGCATGAAAAAGAGTAACTCGTTCGTTTTACATAGTCAAAAATTGGTGCTTTCGACTCCTTAATCCCATTGGAAATGGAATTATAGATAAAAGATTACTATTTGATACGAATACGTGCGTTTATTTAGAAAAATTGTATTAAAAATTAATATATTTATCATCAAATTATTCATGAAACGCTGATAACAAAGGATATATTTTCAGTTTAGTGGGTTTTTTTTTTTATAACAGATAACTAAATTTTAAGCTGGATAATAATTAGATGGCACATACGAATAGTTGCCATTCCGGGAAGGGAAAAGAAACAAATAATTTTAAGTCTTGTTATTTTGAGTTATTTTTTTTTATTTTAAAAGTAAACGCAAAAATGAAACTAATGGATTTTTCTAACTTAATCAGTCGAAAAACTTTCTAAAACCAATTAATAATTTTTATCGTTTTTCATATTTTTAAACTCAAATATGAATAAAAGAAATCTGTAATTAAACTGATTTTAAAAGCTTTATTACATTTTTATTTCGTCAGGAACTTTCATTATGGTCAAGAACACTGTCTAACTAAACCAAATTATATCAATTATTTATTTAATGTGTTCTGTGACAGAAAAAAAGCGTTTAATGAAGCCGAAAAGAAAGCTTTCAAACCATTTTTAAGTCGTTGCTGTCTTTCGAATGGTGTAACATCACGCTTTATTTATTTTTTTTTAGATTAAATCCATGAAAAATCATAGACAACAAAACTATTTCAGTGCAGCCTAGAAATATTTCAATTTAATACTACAAGTTTTTTTCATTCACTTTCAAGAAATATGGCGATTAGATTTAAATTGCACAATTGAAATCAAAATAACAAAAATGAAATATGGAATTCCAATGAAGAAGGATTTATTGTGGAAGAAAGTAACAATCACCCATTTTTTTCGACTGGAATATTCATTTTTTAAATGTGTAAGGTAACATTTGAGTTTTGGATTGGTAATTACATAAAATACCGTAAATTACAACTAAAAAATGCAATATAAACTTAGAAACTGAGAGAACAAATTTAATATTTCACTTAGGAACTTACTATTATGTGTGACAATAAGTTTATCTTTTACTCGACATTTTATTGACATTTCATAAAGGAATTATATCTGTCTTAAAAAATTTAGATGCTTTAATAAATTTTCTACAACCATTGAAATTTCCTGCACATGTTATAATTTCTTTCTCACTAACTTTTCCGAATTTTACCGTCTTTTCAATCGCGCATCGTTGTTTCCTTAATGTAGTGTTGTTTTGTGTAGCCCAAAGAAATGTGTGTTGTAATATAGAATTTAGTTCAATAATGTTAGTTTCTATTTCATATTTAATCATTCCTTCATTATATTTTCTCTAATAATTTACATGTTTTTTCTAATAATTTTTATATTTTTTCTTATTTTTATTAATTTTTTACAAAAAAATTGTTGTGCGCTGATTAATTTGTTTTCTACTTTCACCTTTACGAATTTCGCGCAGTATTTTTGCGGAGCACTGGGAGTGACTCAAGTTCACATAGAACATGCAGGGTTGTCATAAATTATTGGATCCATTTCAAAAATTAATTTTTAAAAACTCTATAATGTACCAGCCTTTACGGCGCTCTAAATCATTGGAACTCAAGTGTCAAAATGGCTACCGTGCATCAGAAGGCATGTCTGGCACGTCTCTGGTTCCTCGAAAGCAAATCAATTGTAACAGTTCAAAGACGTTTTCTCTTGGAGTATCGAAATTTCATGTAAGAAGCAAAGGATAAATCGTTGGTTTAAGCAATTAAGGGGGAAAAGTGTCCCTCACACCTTCATCAACTTCGTCAGAGGCCGTTGGTCGACCAGTACCTTTCCTGTTCCCTTAAATTTCTCATACCAATGCTTTATGGAGTTCTTACTTAAGAGACTGACAATTTCGATACTCTAAGTGAAAATGTCTTTTGCTTTCATAGAACCAGAGACGTGCCGTCTGCTGCACGTAGCCATTTTGAAACTTGCGTTTGGAATCTCCTGCTGCAGGAGCTTTAGAGAGCCGTAACGGCACGTTACCTATTTGAAGAAAAAGAGCTGTTTAAACTACTCTTTTATTTAAAAAAGAATGAAGTTGCTACATTATAGTGTTTTTAAAATTAATTTTTGAAATGAGTCTAAAATTTTTGACCACCCTGCATATCAGTGTTTTAAAGACACGGAGTGCTTAATAAACAGACTTTAAAAATTGTAGAAAACGTTCATTTTATAAGAAAGTTTACAATACTTTCTTTTTTATTATTTTCTGAAGAATAAAAACAGGATTCCAAACAAATGGAATGACGCATTATAGATGCAAGTTCGTGAAAAGGGAAAAAGAATCAATCCTTGTATTCTCAAAGTTTTCTAAATTTAGAATACTTCTCCTGCAAATCTCGTCAACGTTAGAGTGCCCATAGCTTCCAAAATGAAAGCAGCCTGGAGATCTTTCATTATTCTTAATGTGTCAAAAAAGAAAATAAAATTGAGAAAAAGGTATTGAAAATCATTTCCAAGAATACCAAGATTATGAACATGAAAGAAAGAGATTTCCTTATAAAACAGATTCTCTGAGGAAAAAGTGGAAATATCTTTGGCACTTTTTCCAGTTTATATGTAATGCTTCAAGAATATTTTTAAAATTTTTATTCTTGGATGATGCGTTTATTACTCAGTTACTGACATTATATTCATAAGTATTTAAATAAGCTTTCTGTCAATTATTTCATTAGAAAAGTTGTAAATCATTATCACCAGGAACGTGTTGAGCTTCATGAAGATTAGAGAAATGAAAGATGGATAAAACATGCTGTATTAACTGAAACAAAATGCTAAGTTGCTGTTTTCATGTATTGAAATCTTTTGATAACACATTTTGGGAAACGGATTTGGCAAACTGATCTTGTGTAGCGGTGAGAACTTAACATTAGATAACTTCTCTAGTCTTACATTAGATAATTTATTTAGCGACCTCACCTAAGTAGTGATCGTATAGTTTTAGTTACATTAAAAGAGACAGTCAAATAATCTGTAGTGTCATTCAAACAATAGTCTAAGGTTAAACTAAATGTTTAATAATTTCTTGATTATTATTGTACATAAACATCTTAAATCATCACGTTAATTAATTCAAATTAAATAATTGCTAAATTAAACTGTACAAACAAATAATAGAACAAAGCAAAGAATCATCTCTCCGGACAGGCGATAGTAAGCTATACCAGAATCTTCCAAAGACGCTCTGCTCAACGACTGAATCAGTAACCAACTGACCAAGTCTCTAGTGAAGACCCGTTGTTGTTACAGGTTATAGGTTCGAGCCTGATCGCCAGGATGTTACCGAATTTCTCCTTGATCGCCCCGTCTGGCGGTTTCATTGGGAGAGACGTTTCACTTGTTTGTAATATTATGAAACATTCATTAGTGTTAAGTATTATGAAATGTTATCACGTGAAGGGAAGTAAGTGCTTTCTTTTCTAGAAAAATTTCAGTTGGGGTTGCTGATTTCTTAATCAATGTGTTGACATTTGCATGGCTTGACATCTACGACCAAAAGCTCTTGACGATTATCTCTGAAGCCCTCATGCTGGGTTATTGAAGAGACAAGTTCTCAGCGAACCACACAGAAGTTCCAGAATCCGTTCGAACTGAAAATAGGTTTCCTAATACTTACACAACTAATACCTCATAAATTAATATCAGCAGGATGGAAATTCATAGATGTAATCTCCTATGATGTATGTTTTGTGTAAATGCTTTGAAATGCACCGAAACACTTATTTGAACGAACATACATTAACATGTATACAATATGGTATCCATCATAACCCCCTACATATCAATACAAAGTCAAAGGGATTAAATAGGCATTACCTTTCGACAGTTCATCATTTAAGCATAACTTTGGAATAACTTTATCTCTGAAAATTTGTTTCAGATTTAATCAGCATTCGTTTATCTATTGTTTACATAGACTAATGTGGCATTAGAACACTAAATAGAAATATCATGCCAAAATAAGGGGTTTATTTTAAGGCTTCCTCTGGGGATAAATTTTCTAATAGACCATCCTTTACAGAAAAAATACGCAAATCTTTTCTTTTTTTCGGACAGCTTGTATGTTATACTACATGTACAATTTACTTTTATTGAGTTTTTAAAACCATCCGTCTATTCAATATTATTGAACTCACAATAGAATAAGCAGTTTAAAGATAGACACGACCCCCAAAACTGCGTTTATAGGGAAATAAAAAACTCCATATTTCTCTTATTTATTATTTTTTCTTATCCATATTTTTATTTGAGATACTTTATATTAATTCGCTATTTCTGTAGCTTAGACAGATCAGTTGGACTGCTCTTAAAGAGACAAAAGAAATCTTAAAATTCATGGATTTCTTTCCCTCTTCTTCATAAAAATCGACAATATTTTTATTTTTAAAAATATTACTAATACAACTTAAACAGTCAATTTCTATACCATTGGCAAGTTTTGAAAGCATTATATACAAAATGTCAAAATCATTACTACCCTTCACTTTCATCGTGATCTGCAATTTTTTCTGTAGATGTCTCATTAACACTTCTTAATAAAAATTTCTGTACCCATAAGAAATGTATGTAACTACAGGGTGTCCAACAAAGGACTCCCTCATTTTAAAATTAAATAACTCGGCAACGGAGATCGATAGAAGAACGAAACCAGTGATATGCTTAGTCTGAAAGCCGTAGAAATCTGATACAAAAGTTTCAAAATTAGTTATACATGTTGCCGACAGGTGGCGCTGCAGGTTGTAATAGCTATTCAGAATCCGATAAGAAATCTATAAACTGTCCTTGGCAAGCACGAAAAATGCCTAATTTGAATCGATTGTGATGTGATTGCAACGATTACTTGCAAATGACAGTTTATAGCTTTCTTCTCGAAATCTGAACTGTGATTACAACGTACAGCGCCACCTGTCGGCAACATTTATAACTAATTTTGAAACTTTTGTATCAGATTTTTACGGCTTTCAGACTAAGCATATCACTGGTTTCGTTCTTCTATCGATCTCCGTTGCCGAGTTATTTAATTTTAAAATGAGGGAGTCCTTTGTTGGACACCCTGTATATTGCCTAAACTTTGGATCTTTTTGTCTTCTATCAGAATGTTTTCATTGTGACCTTTTTCTGTTGGATTCTGGAGCATTTTTGTGCTTGGCTTTTGCAAAAAGAAATTACTTTTTACCAAACCATCATTGAATAATAAACCGTTATCCCTTAGATGGGTTATATAACCTTTTGGTGAGGAAAATCTAACTGTCTGCACTTGGAAATCAAAAATGTGGATTTTTCGTGCGAAGAAAGTGTCTTGCTTATTTTTAGAACGATCATCGAGCAAAATGTTCAAGCGAAGTTCCTTCTCGTCTAAACTTAGCCGTTCGGTACTATATTTGTGAGACATTATAGACTCCAACATTATTTGACTTAGCAGGTACTGTGACACCTGTCATTATACTTATATATTCTTCACCATGAAGTCTTTTGTTTTTCTGTATTTCATAACCATATGTTACTGGACGATGAATCCCTTTCATCTTTTTTGCAGGAGTAATTTCGATATCATTTCCAGATGTGAATAAAAGCTTTATAGAACTAACCTAAACTCCAAACACGTAGAAAACTAGGCCTAGCAGTCACAATACATTACAATAAAAATATGAGATCACATTAGAAAAACCAAACTATTATGCTTGTAAAACATCTGCAGTAGGTTAACAAATCAATTTAAATATATTTTGAAACTCAGGCTGCACAGATTAAACACAAGACAAGACTATGATGAAGTGCAAAACATAAGGTTAAGAACAACACACAAAATAGTAGATAGAAGTACCAGCTATTAGTGAGCGCGAGCACAGCCATGATGGTAAAAGATCTCGGTATCATTTTGAAGAAGGAAACGAATCCGGGATTTGTTCCCTTCTTCAAACTGACGAATATTTCCAGGTTCGTTTGCACCGACACGTGACTGGTTTTCGATCTTTCTTTCAATTAAAAATGAGTGTCTATAACACACATTTGGAGCAAGAAATTGAATCTCCATATTTTGGCCCTTGTTCCATTCTTCAAACTGCTGGCTCAATTTCGTCAAAATTTGTTTATTTTTCGATTCATTTAGTAACTTCTTCAAGGCATCATTACTTATGTTCTAATTTTAGCATGATTATTTTTGATGAATTTTAAATATTTCAGCTGCTGCACTACATAATTATGGTTTCATTGCAGTAATCTAGATGGAGTTAAATAATAAAATCTCATTGCATTTATACATTTAATATCAATTCTATCAATTACAGCATTCTCTGCGAAATGAGTTCGAGAATGAAGTTATTTCTTACGCTCTAAATTCTTCAACGCTCATTGCCTGTGAATCGTATGTGAATGAAGCCCCCCTCTCATAAAAATTCATTTTTTTATTTTTACACTTTTTTTATTCATTTTAACTCATTCGCCAAATGATACGTCTTATAAAACTTAAAGGGTCTGTTCAAGAAAGCTTTCGTTAAAGCTATTCCTCGGTTGACGATGTTGTAAATTTTAAAATTCTTTATCAGATGCTTTCTTACATCCTAGTTACTTACCTTCCTCATTTCATTATTCCCCAGATTTCTACATTAGGTATTGCATAAAGAAATATAGATGACAACTTTTTATCAATGCAGTTTTTCATTAGAATATACGTTTAGTAAAATGTGTATGTTTTTACGATGATACAGAATTGTACCTTATTTCTTAAATGGTAGACATCCGGGTATCTCCAAGAATGAAAACCTTAGATAAAGCGATATTTAACTTGACTGTTTCTTAGCTGATGTCATAAATCCTTCATTCTTTATAAGAGCATATGTAATATACTCAGTTATATTAAAAAATCTTTACAAATCCAGGTGGGTAAATATAAAAATAGAAACAAATAAAGTGAACTGTATAAACTGAATATTTACTTTTGTTTAGAACTGAATAAACCATTTTTTATCATTTGAATAAAAGAAATAATTTCATCACTTACAACCGAACTTTATAGCTCCACAATATTTCAACGTAAAATAAAGCGTAGGATTGGAAATAATTTTATTATTTAGAATCAAAACACTTTTCAAATATTCGAAGGAGACATTTATAAGAATTTTAGTTTTTCTATAATTCCTAGCTCACCCCATGAATTTACAATTTTATTTATCTACATTTTTTATTTATATTATCTATATTTTGGTATGTTTTACAAAAATAGATTTACATTGCTTTCATAAATCTCTTTTTATATATGGCAGTGAAATTAATCATTTAATATTCAGAAAAATTCATATTAATTAAAATTCATCACACTTATTTTAATAAAAGAAAATTCAAAAGTTCCCATAATTATTCAAGTTTACAACGGAAAATTTAGCGCTGCATATCTTTGAGCTCACGTCAAAACTACGAAACTTCAATAATTTACAGCGACATATTCATGGTTATGGAGTGGTATCCACGATATGCCAATCTGAGTGTGTTTCGAAAACACACACAATGATATTTTCAGATAAATCAGTTCATCTCTACATCATTAAAAAGAAGTATTTTGGCTTTATACAAAGCTAATCTTACTCACAGTGAAAAATATCTTCAGTTTAACTAAGTGAATGTTTATTTTCGTGGGCTGGCTTATCGAAGCAATATATACATGATAATAAATGCATGATGTGTTTATACATAGACACAGTAAAATATACCTGATATGTATTTTAAAGGGCCCTCATATGTTATTTAATTCAAGACAATTTTTCTTCCCAAATTGCGCAGAAAATATAAATTTTGAGGAAGATAGAATCCTTCTCAAGATGGGAAAGAAACTTTGAAATATATCAAAATTTACTATAAAATTCAGTGGCATTATATCTGTCGACTGTATTACGAATTATTTATGGAAAAACTTTCAATTCAAGATCTGAAACGTGGCTGAATCTGAAAAAAATTATGCAATACATCTTACCGCTTAAATAATATTTATTTCATATAATATTTAACAAGCATCTAAGCAACGTTGCAAGATCTTCTTGCAAATAGATGTTTATTTACTATCAAAAACGAAAGTCAATTTATTTGTCAAAACCCCAAAACAATAAGATTTTCTAAAATGTAAGATGTAAGCTATTTAGTCACGTGAAAATTTTATCAAAAATGTAATGTTTACAAAGTTCGCAGAAAGGAAATGTGGGCTGAAGGTTCGCTTGTTTTCCTTCTTCTGGAAATTAACAAAGGAAAATGAACATTAGTTTGGAACAAATATTTACTCAAGTGTATGAATTAACTACTTTCTGGAAACCACAACTTAAATATATATCTTTCTTTGCCGAGAATACAAAATGTTCCAAGAATTTTCTATCAATTATATCCACATTTTCGACGACTAGCAAGGAATAGCAAATTATTTATATTTTTTAGACCAAATTAATAGCAAGTCCTGCATGTTTCTGATGATTATTTAGACACTGTACAGTATCATACCATTTTAACACAAAAGTGCACACAGGTAGCATTATAGCAGAATGCTATCAATATTTTCTTTTCTTTTTACAGAAAAATCAGCATGTGATATTTTATAATCATGCTCACAATACTCCAAGAATTTACGATCAATGATATTCACATTTTTGACTACTAGCAACGCGAATAGAAAATTATTTATATTTTTTTCGACCAAATTAATAGCAAATCCTGCATATTTCTGATAACTATTAAGACACTGTTATAACACAATGCAACCAATAATTTCTTTTCTTTCTACAAAAAAATCAGCAAGTGATATTTTATAATGTTCAATGATCTGCAGAAATAATGTAGAAACATTTTAAATGAACATTTCAAGTATAATATTTCGAAAAATTTTCCTTCGAAACAGTTTTCGAAAAAAAATTCTAAAAATGAATTTTGTAGCATTTTGGATTTAAAAGTTTTAAATGAGTTTTTCGTTATACAGTTTTCGTCTTAAAGAATGCACATAAGTATTAAAAGAATATAATTTAATTGCCTTTATCTTTTATTTTACATCTCATTTCATCTGCCAATCAATTTTTTTTATTTGTTGTTCAAAATTTAGATAGAGATGCATTCATTATTATAGATTTTCTGTTTATGAATTTACCCTTTTTTCCCTTCATGTAAAGATTATAATATCAAGTTTTAATGCCATTAATGTCAGAAAAATACGAGGAAGTGAATGATAAAAATTTTATCAAGTAATATAAAACATTCCCTCCTTGATTTTTTTATTATTTATTCTTATAGTTTTTAAAATTCAATTCAAAAATCTTTTAAAATCCAATAATGAAGATTTTTCACAAAATTTTACTTTGAAAAGGCCAATGAAGGAAACTGTCTATGTAAGACGTAGTGCTTTAGATTAGCAAAACGCATGGCAGGCCTTCAAATCCATACAGTTTTCATCTATGAGCTAAGAAATACTTTAAATGAATTTATATAAATCGAGATTTCTTAAACTGAGAAGGATAGCGTTAAGTTGGTTCTGTTAGAAAAATAATCTTATTGTTAAAAGTTTCCCTGAGTTTTTTTCTGTGTAGATTCTTCATTACGTAATGAAATATTTTTTGATTAAGACATTTAAGCACAACTTGCTGAGAAATTGCTACAAAAGGAAATTAATTTTTACTTACCATTATTTTAAATTTAAATTTGGTGTTTATTTTTCAATTTTGGGTTTTACCAAATCAAAGATGCATTGATATAAAACAATTCAGTTTCACAGTATTAAATCGCTACACGTAGTTTGTACCAAAATATCTAGGGGCACATTGAAAAGCAAATAATTTGCATGAATTCAAAAAATTAAGATTAACGATCCAATACAAATATTTAACGCATTAAAATTATCCTATGTACATTTTTTTCTATTTGTAGTTTATCTTTAAGCTAAAAAGAGAAAAACGAGACTATAAGTTTCAGTCGCTTATTTAGGCACTTTTGAATATTTAAAATATTCACGCTAATAGAATAAAATAGTTTCCCAATAGTTTATTCCTTTTAGGCACTCATCATATAGTAGTTTACAACTATAGAGATTTTAAAGATGCTTGATTATTCTTTAGTGTCTGCATTGGAAAAAAGGTGACATGTCAGAAATTCCTCACTCACCATATAATAGAAGAAAGTCCTTATTTCAACAAATTCGTCGTTAGGTTGCAGTTCACTGTCGTTAGATTGTAATAAAGGAAAATTGAACAGTGAAAATATATGCAGTGTTGTTTCTCAAGTGAGTTAAATATTTTACTAGACACAGATGATTTCGTAATAAAATCGGAAAAAAATCAAAAACAATTCTGAAGACAAGTGCTTTTAATGTAGAAGAGAAGTAAAAGAATGAGAAATAGAGAAAAATAGCAGAGTAAAAAAATTTCAACGGTTCAATATTTCCACAGAAAAATAATCTGTAATTTATTATAATTATCATCTTAAATGATGTTATAAACAAACATAATGATGCGTTGTTATCACAAAAAATTGAAATCAGCATTGAATATTTCTAAACTCCTAAGCTAAAACTTTAAAAAAATAATAATTATTCTCTTTTGCGCGTAAACAAATTAATCTTCATCACTTTTTCTTACAACAATACAAAAAAGCGGCTCAGCTTTCAGACATTTATTTGAGCTCAAATTTTTTTCTGTTAATTTTCTGGCTACTTAAATAAGCGTAAATGGCATGAGTGATTCCACTTTTTCAATTAATGAAAATGCATTGTAAAAATTATATTATAGTGTAATTGTTTTTAATAAACTATAAGACTCAATTATTAATTAAAAATAATACTTTTTTTCTTAAAATTTTTATGCTCTCAAAAAATTGAAAAATTATTAGATAATATAATGCTGGTGGATAAGAAGGTCTTTTTAATTGAATGATATCTTTGCACTTCGAATAGTAACAAAAAAACTTCTTTCAAAATTAGCCATCGAAAAACATTATATAGCAATTAATTTATTTTATTATACGCAGATGACTTCATAATCCAATCGGAAAGAAATCAAAAACAACCTGAAAATAATCTCTTTTACATAAACAAATTTGAGCACAATTTATTTACATATTAATACATAATGATAAAATTTCTTATTATTGATGAACTCTTAATTCGTCGACAAAGAAAAGACTTATTCCTCTAGCCCTTGTTCCTGTCCTGCTTCTCTTGCTCATGTTATTGACTGTATTGGCGCCTCCGCGAGGTTGCTGTGGAGTGAGGGGGAAATTGGACTTGTGGTATTGTTAGAGCGACATGGTATCATGGACCTGGTCTAGTATTTGGACCAGGGGGACATGAAACAACAACTCTTAACTTCTTAACTGCAATAGAAAACGCTTCCAACAAACATAATTTCATCCTTGCTTTTTGATATACATAGCAGAACTGTCATGCTATATCGTTGCAACAAATTTAGTGGAAAAATAAATAAACCTGAAGTTCTTTTTCAGATATGAAATTAAAAAGAATTTACGTTGCAATTACAGACATTTTCAAGGTTGTTTTGAAGAGTTTGATACTCTTTTCGTGTCTAACTGTAGATTTGCCCATAAGGGGATTTTACAAATAAATAAGGTTTGTGAAGTTTCTTTTTCGAAATTCATCATTTATTGGGAAATAATACAAACTCAATTTTAAAAAAATATTTGAGTATCGTCGCTTTCTGATGAAAAAGAAAAGATGAGGCAGGGAATTAAAATCAAAAAGAAAACGGAAAGAAAACAATACAAAAACCTTCCTTATAAATTTAATAGCATAATTAGAAGAATTAGAGAATAATTCATTTAATATAACACAATCTTTAATAAAAACCTAAATTAAGGGAACGGGAAATAATAATTTTTCCATTTTTGCATTTTTTCACTTATATCATTGCCTTTTATTGCTATTATAAATAAACAAGTATTTTTAACACGTGGTGTTTGAAAGTAGATAGAAGGTTTTAAGGCAAAAAATAATATTCTGTTTATTTTGTTCTAATAAAAATTCTTCTCCCACTTTGGAGCATGTTATTGCACAAAAATGTTACTAGCATTTTTAGTATTAGAAAATTGCCATTCTAATTACACTGACTTGCTTCTTGCGATTTTCCTCTGATTTTCAGCTATTTATTTAAAAATAAATGTTAAGCATTATTTGTAAGTAAGTATTATTTGTAAAGAAATCGATCCAGTTTCACTGTTTTATCAAATCCTTCAATTGCATTTATTTCATTACTAAAGCTATGATAAAAAATTGCTTTCTTTGGACATTTAATCCAAAATTGTACTTAAACTGTCGCTTTTATTTTAAAGTGAACAAATGCAGAAAATACACTTTAATATACACATGCAGTAATATGCTTTTTAAAACTGTTTAAATTTCTTTTTGTTGTTGCTTGTGTATAATGTTTAAATTTGTTTCATATATAACTCTTTAATATTTCCAATGAATCCAGTTGACACACCGTAGTCTTTTAGAAGCCCGTCTTTCAGCTTGAGATTATGGGATTTTTTAATCTTTAGTAATTTGAAAAGTTTAGTTGATTTTTATTATATAGCTGAAATAATTCCTCTACCTAGATTCAAATTCATACATTCCAACACTTAGCAAGAAACATTTATCTTTAGCTTTGTTTTATAATTACATATTTTTGCTCTGTTTTCAACTTCGCAGTATCTACAATTGAAACATTTCTTCCCTTCGATAAAACATTTTAATCAAGAAGTAATTTTATTTGTATTGCTTTGTTAAGAATTTAATTGCATATATTTTTTTCCACTGAAGAAAGTAAGGCAAAAAAGACCTCAGTTTATTTTTGGCATATCTCTGAAAATTAGGTGTTAAATGAAATTGTGTGGGCATTTTTAATTCTACAGCAATAACCATTAAGATTTTATTTCAGAAGTAACAAATGATGAGATAACATTTTATAGTTTAGTCCTTACTAAACGCATTTCTTCTTTTCTACCATATATTTTGATATTTAAAACCTTTTCATCATTTTCTTTCTTATTCAAGTTAACTGATGTTTTTTCACTGTATCTATAAACAGGACTCCTTTGAGTTGTTAATTCAAATAGCAAGGATATGCGGTACATGCACTTTTTTGTAAGTTTTATGATCAAGTCTTAACTCGGCTAACAACATGTTAGCCATATTGAATATTAGTTGAATTTTCCGGCATCCATTTCTGCTTTGTCATTCAAGCTCAATTTTCCGTTAGGATCATAAATTTGCATAAGTATTAGAAACAGAGCATGCAGGAGGCAAATGAAAAAAGGAGGGTAAAATAGGTTCAAAATATTGAAATACTCAAGATTTCTTAGATATGAAACACAACCAATGTTCTTAGAGAGCAAGCTGGTCACCAAAGGTTCAGAAATAATGACTTAAGTAAACCTGAAGAGATTTTTCAAATTTTAGGAAAAAATGCATAGACACTGCCTTTAATAGTTGTATATAACGTTGTATTACGATGGTTTCAGATCCCTCTTTAGCGCTTAGGTCTCAGAATGAACCAAATAAATTTCGTCGGTTCATGGCCCAGAAAACAGGAACGCCGAAAGTAGAGGGGCCAAAAGGATGCGTTTTGTTAAGTTTTAAAAATTTTTAGACGTTAATGTATCGAAAATGTAACTTAAAAATTATTTTTTATGCATTTATAAATGAATGATTTTTAGCACTTTCAATTATGATGAAATAACTGCTGGCTTTTAGAGTAAAACGCTATTTCATTCCAAATAATAAATTTTATGATAATGTACATTCGTTAACTTGTATCATACGGTAGGTTGTTTCAGGGTTCGAAATAAAGTGTTTCTTAAAATTTTTGCTTTTGATATTCTTTTTTGTTTACTCAGTAAACAAATAACGCCTAATTTTTGAGTTATTATTATTATCTATATATATAACGTAAAATTTCACTTTTTTAAAAGAAATTACGTTGAACAAAAATTGATTGATTAAATTACGAATGTTAACAGATACTCAAAATACTGTAAATGTAAAAATTGAAGGAACATTAATATCTAAAACTGAAATTATAGTATATTGCGAAAGTTTCAGCTGAAAAATTTTTTATAAATTTACAAAGAAATTGGGATTTTTTTCTTTAACTGATTTTAAGCATCCATTTAACCGTTACTGCCTGTGAGAGTCAATAATAGGCCTGTTAGAGTCCGGAATCGCCCTGCTGGTGAGGAATTATTAAATATTTAGGAAATTCATTCGGAAAAGTCGGATATAAGAATTCCATAAGCAACTTATCCTATAAAAATGTTGATCATTTGAAAAAGGAAACCTCAAGAGATAAAAAGCGAAAATAAACAACAAATCAAATGAAAATGAAATGTTAATGGCTTATTCGAAGTAAACTTTGAATAAATGTTTTAAGGAAATTGTATTTTTTCATAATTTACAAGTGATTGGAATCAAGAATATTAAACTTGTCTTTATTCTGAATATTCCCCATTGCCTAGTTTCTGTACGTTACACACTTAACCCTCAGAGCATCCAGCTACTTTTATGTACTAACATTAAAGTTTTAAAAATTTGCTTTTAAAGTTAATAATTGGATCTTTATTGCGTTTAATCAAGTCTCTGAAATCTTAAGAATAGTAATATTTGAAAGTTTATTCCTTAAAAAAATTACGC
The DNA here is from genome assembly GCA_013235015.1 of Araneus ventricosus. Classification (NCBI taxonomy): domain Eukaryota; kingdom Metazoa; phylum Arthropoda; class Arachnida; order Araneae; family Araneidae; genus Araneus; species Araneus ventricosus. Next base: position 80,422 of record BGPR01002723.1, read on the forward strand.
TGGATATATTCGGTGCAAAACATTCATTACTTTTATTACAACCTTGATTCTCTCAATATCAGCGATTTCTTTTGACTACCTTTAAGCAAAGCATCCAGTAACTGCATTTTACATAAACGCACTTTCCTTTGACTCATTTGTTTCAACTGAAGGTCTCTTTTAAGTAATTGTTATTAATTGTCCAATCTACAAATTAATGACTTTTACTTCATTCATTTTTATTTTCCAAATAAAATATGACTCTCCTATTTCTTTTATTTGTTCTATATCGTGTTCTGTTGAAAGTAAGTATACGTATACCCATGATTATAGGGAAGCAAGAACATGGATTACTCTAGAGTTTTCAACTTGATAGCTTCTCTTTTCACAAATAAATTTAGAAAGTTCGTTTTTCAGCTTCAGAGAAAAGAAATCTGCAGTAGCATTTTCCGATTTAATTGACAGATGTTTTTTTTTCAGTTTGAAATTATTCATGTTGTGGAGAGAAACAGTGAATGACAAGGAAGAAGTGCAAAACGAATGAATAGAATATTCAGTAAGAAAGATGCATAGTGACATATTTAATAAATAAAAATTCCAAAGGTAACGCTTTGAAAGAAAAATGTAAGTTATTACGTATTAAGAACCAAGTTACTTTGTTTCTTAACATCTTGTTAAAATTTAACTGAATATATCATTTTTTGAAGAAAATCGATTTGTAGAAAAACTGACACGAGTTAAAAAATGACTGAGGACTTAAAACACTTTTTGTTTTGAAATATATGTTTATATAAGTTATTTTTCAACCGTTTGTTAAAAAGAATTCAGATGCCAAATATGTACGTGCTTTTCTTTTCAAAAAAGCCTATAAGGAACGTAAACAAAAGATTAAAAATTTTGCATGAGAATATTTGACTTAGGCGCTATACAATGGATGTGTTAATTTACATTGTACAAGACAGTTCTTTTTATTTGTCGTTTTAAAATTGATTTTTATTTAAATTTTCCAAAACACTTTTTTACATGTGGTACCCAGTAAATCAGACTTTATCAACTGGATTTGCATTCATTACCAAAATCATTATCGCAGTCCAGTTCACTTGATGATTTAATCAACCTCCTGATTGTTTTGATCCTTATCTGTATGAAAGTAAGAGAGTTCTTGATCAAAGGATAGAAAGGAGATTCCGACAAAATATATATGGTCAAGTGGCTCTTTGGGAGAAATGGCAAAATATATATGGTCAAGTGGCTCTTGGGGAGAAATAGCAAAATATATATGGTATGGCTCTTTGGACACAATATATAATCTTAAACCACATTAACAAACTCCGGTGATTTTTTTAAATCCGTAATTCGAAACAACTTTAGTTCTTACATTAATAAGCATAAATTCCATGTGGAGAAAAATACAGGACAAGCTGATCAAACATACAAGTAAGAAATAAGTTTAGTGTGACTAAATGATAAGATGCATTGGTGGAAGGGCGACAAACTCAATAAATCCTGAAGTAAGAGATGCGAAAGAAAAACATAGCGGGTGGGGAAAACATTTATCTGTTGTGAAAGGAAAATAAATAATGTCGAAACCACCAACATAACGTTTAGGACGAAAAAAGAGCATAGAAGTATTTTCTGAGATTGCAGCAAAGGTGTCAGGGGAAAATAAGCGAAATGAGATTGCGGTTGTTGCATTACCAGCTTAGAGACCTGTTAGACGCTCATTGGATGGGAAGTTTGAACTGGAAATGTTAGCGCGTAATGCAATAACTGGTGCCGCAATAATTAAGAGAAGGTGTCCTGGGTTTCTAATTTTGTTATAGAAAACTAAGTGATATGGTTAAATAAATATATCGGATAAGAAATAATGTAAATAGATGACAATTTCATGGAATCAGATATCTTTTAAAACATACATAAATTTTTGCTCACTAGTTTACTCAAAACTATTACATTACAAGTAAAGCAAATTGGTAGAATTACCAGAATATTTCCTTGTTGCTAGACAATTTTATAAATTTTAAACTGTTTTCTCACAAAATGTTTTTGATAATGCTATTTGTGGAAGTACTGCATCCCAGATCAAAAATCATTGATACATTTTTATGTTCTAATGAATGATTACTTCTTCCTTCAGTTCTCGAGAGTGCATGTTATATTTTAAATAGAATATATACAAAACAATTTATCATTAGCACTTGTCAATATAAAAAAATCATTGAACGCTTTCCGAACTCATTTAAGAATTTGGACAAGTTGACGAATATCTAAAACATTTTTATCATATTATTATAAAGAAAAAGAAAGCATTATTACAAATGGTATCTTAAGCTATATTTGGCGTAATGCAAGCTTCTTACAGAAAAATTTCCCAAATACTTTGAATCTATTTCGAATACAATCTTTAGTTCTTGATAAAATGAACTAGAATGGATTCCTTGTTTGTTTTATTCGATTATCTCTGAGCATTTCTTAGTTTTTTTGCTTTCTTTGAATGATTTTGATACAAATGGTATCTTAAGATGGTTTGAAATCAAGATCATTTCGATAAAAATAGATATAATTACAAAGAACTAACCTCAAAATAGACCAAATGCATTAATGTGCGGGTTCCTTTAGGTGTTAGTTCATTTACAATCATAAAATTTCATAACAGACTTTGTTACTAAACACTCTTTAAACCTCTTCGTATATTACTCAAAGAAAGATACTGAGAATTTTAACGGAATTCATTTCTTCCTCTTCATTTCAATTTTCCAGATGGCACAAAGAGTTCATCAAATGATGGAAAGGATCCCACTCTCTCATGAATGAGAATTAAAGCTCATCCTCCACCTCTCATAGCTGAAAGAATTATACATCATTATGATAACAAAAAGTGCCCCCCCCCCTTTAAAGTATTTTTTTTCGATTCGCATAAAACCCTCATCATCTAAGCTGAAACTAAGCTTTTTTATTAAAACAGTAGAATAGCCTTCGATGGAACCAAAAGGTATCAAAATCATAATACGTTCCAAATGTTTGACATCAAAATCTGAGAAGAAGTATTTCCGAGAACAATTGTGGAATAAAAGGTGATGATTAAAATAGAAAAGTCATTATTTTATAGACTTTGCAAAATGAAATTTTTATCAGTTTACAGGGAAAAAATGGACACTAGGAGTATATAGAATAAATTGTGCATTAATAGATTTGAATTACCGCTCGGATATGCTGTACGCATAGTACTGAAACAGAAACCATTTAATAGTTATTATCAATTAATAAATCCTTACTGAATTTTTTCAATTTGTGTATTCTTGTGTTTCCAAAAAAATCAAGGACATTTTTAAATAAGAGAATGAAATGTTTCGTTGTAAGATCATTTATAAAATCTTTAGCCATAATCGTCATGAAAATTGCGCCGATTTGCCTTGAGAATGACAGAAAAGAAAACTATAGTTAATAGAAATACCTTATCTCTTTTATAAGCTTATTTAATTTAAAGATGTTATCTTTAATCGGTAATAACAATGCTTTTCTAAATTTTCCTTAAAAATTGATTTCACTGAATAATTTAACCCTCTGATGTCCTTCCTAAGACCATTGGAATAGAGAACCTCAAAATACGATAACGTCCGAGTTCCTCTTTGAAAGATAAGGGAAATTCACTTGCCCTCTCAAAAACCGCAATGACAGCTGGCACGCTCCGAATTCTAAGAACCCCCTCCCCTGTGTTCCCCAAACCCTTCTGGGAGAGCCACTCTAACAAAGAAAGCATCTCTAACAAAGAAAGAATTTTTTCCTAACTTTATATGATGAAAGTCGAAAAAATATATATTTTAAACATTCACAGTTTATGTCCCAAGGAAACTAAGTGATTCATTCGTATATCTTCATCAGCCTTTTCAATTACAAAAAAGACCCCTGAGGTATAGAAACCGAAAAATGATAACTTAATTATTTCTAATTCAATCACCAAGTTATTTTCCAAATCTGAGAAAAGCATTTGCTTGTCTCTTTTTGTCGTTTGTATGGAAATTAAGAAATGTTCATTACTCTGAAGATTTCGTAATCATACTTAATTAGAACATTCGTTGAAAAAAAATAATGCCTTTTTCTTACATATGAACAATTTACAAACTATGTGCTTCTAAAATACTAGGAAGTTGAAATACTTGATGATCTAAGAGACTTTTGAGAAGTTTGATGGTTTCATTACCTGGAACATTAATTTTGCCATTGCCTTCAAGAACGATAACTTAAATAAACGATTATTATCCTTTTTTTAATCCTTCGACTTCATATTTGTATTCAGGATTTGAAAAAAGGTTTGCTATGTTTGGACAAAAATGGCGTTGAATTATTATTTGATGGTGAATTTCACTATTTTGATTCCAAAAATGTTTGTGAGAACCGACGATATATGGGTTGTACATTCTTCAATTTCTTATTTTTAGAAAGACTGTCCTTTCTTTCTCACCGGAACAACTCCTCCGTGATAGTTATTCAGATAGTTAGTAGTCGGATGCCGTTTTGGATAGTAGCCAAACAGAATCGCGCATAACCTTTTGAAGACGAAGCAGAATGGCAAAGTACTGATTTATCCTAAATGTTTATGCTATTGTAATCGTATGCCATAAATTTTCCAGAGGTACTACTTTCCATTCATTGGAACCATATGCCTTTCAGTTCACAATAGCGAATATTCTATGAGTTAAACTTTATTAAATTGAGAATTTTATTCAGGTAATCGAATATCTGTCACATCGAAGGATAATTGAATGTACGTCAATTATCTAGAAGAGGAATGCTTGTTGATTTATTTCTGTAATTGATTTAGTATTGACGGTACTGTCACAATGATTCTTAACACGTACAACGAATAACTTAAGAGTCTGACCTTCTAAGATATTCAAGGAAATTTAAATATGAATTAAAATATATGTATAATACTTTTCTGAAAAATGTGTGTGTTTTGAAATATTATGATGAATTGTCTCCCATTCGCATGTAATAGAAGCATCAATATGATATTCACAAGTATAGATGAATAAATCAATTAACTCTATTCTGTAGAAAAAAATTCTGCGTACACAACGAATTAATATATATCTTGCTTAAATTAATGAAATATAGAGATATAATTTTAATTAAAAACTCAATCGTAAATATAATTTTAACTTTTACAGCATTGTTGTATCTCTGATATAATTCTAGCAAAACAGATAATAACAATTTAGTAGAATAGATAAATACTAGTTTCTAGAACAGAATTCTAGGAACATTATCTTTCGAATTAATATAAGTATTTTTGGAATATTATTATAAGTTACTTTGTCATTGAAAGAATTCAGTTTGATTCTTTTCAGCTGCTTTTCAAATAAGCAAGCTGAAACTTTATTTCATTACTTTTTATGTTGAATTATTGTCTTGATTTGGAATCTGTTAAAAGTTGTTTATAATTTAGATAATACACACTAGAGTTTTAATATAAGAAAGACGGACGCACGATACGGAAATGCACGCTTCTGACATTAAATTTTAATAAAATGAAATCAAATTTAAAATTGCTGATAAAAATAAATGTTATGAGATGTAAAGCTACCTCAAGGAAATTCAATCATGAAATTGATCTTTATCCCGTACAATAAAAAACTGAAATTTCCAAAATTGATCTCTAAAAGATTACTTAATTAAGGTAGTGATAGTTTTCAAAGCGTAAGTAGATCATTACACAAACAGCTGCTGAAACATATATTAAAAATTTCTGAAGCATGAGGGAAAACATTAAAATCTGGATGAAGAATGAAGTTTAATTATAGTTTAAGTTTCTTCGTATTTATTAAAATATGCACGCTGTAATTGATTTTAAGACTTAAGTGTTTAAATGAAAAATTGGATGACATAAACTATATATGTATCTTTTAAACAGTATTTAATTAATAATTTTGCTCTTGGAGTTTCATCTAAAAGTTTTGCAATTTATCCAACTGTAAAGAATTACTTTGATAGTTAAACAGCAATAAATAATACAAAAAATGCGTTGTTAACATAATAATTGAAAATTAACAAAACTCAGCGATCAGGAAGAATAAAGAATGTTTTTGATATAAATATATTTTAGGTTTTAATGATTTTAAGCAAAGTATCTTTATGACTTTCAATACATAAGTTCAGAAAGAACAATTGTTTTATTACAGTTATTTAACTTGACATATTTCATGTCTGTAAAGACAGAATTTTGTAATCCATTTTCCATTCACTTCTTCCTGTTCAAGAGTCGAGAAATTTTGACAGTTGTGTGTTTTCAATGACAAAACGATATCTAAATATTTTCAGAACTTAAAAATCAGTTAATAGATTAATTTTGATTAGCTTTTGATTCCATACAAGAAGAGCCATCTAAAAATGAATTTGAAAAAAAATTGATTGTACCGATTTATAATAATGAATTATGTAGATTTAAAAATTAAAAAGTACTAAATAAAAAAAAGAGTTTTAAAAGATCGTTTCATTTAGTATACTAAGCAGCAGAAATAGTTTTTTTCCACTAAAATATGGACGACAAAACTAAATCGCAAAGTATGAGACCATAAAAACTGTGGTTCAATGAAAGCGAGCCCCAATAGAAATCACAAGATAGGAAATTTTTGAATATTCATTGAAAATCAAAATATATTATAAATAGAATTAAAATTTTAATTTTCTTAGAGGATTTCTATCTGTGCCTTACGCTGTTATGATTTTTTATGTCCATATTTTTCATAAAATTATTTTGTGCATATTAAAAACACTAATAAAAGCTTGAATTTATTTTTTTTATTTTATCGATACGTTTCTTTCACTATTATCACAGATATTCAATATCCTTGGTGCAATGATCAATGCATTCCTCTTTCAAAGATTGAAACTGAAATAACATTTTTTGGATTAAAATTCCGAGGAAGAATGCAAGAGCGCTTCTTTTTTCCACAATGTGGAAACTTCATGTCTGGCATTTGAAACTAAATTTATACTCGTAAGAAAAAACAACTGATGTCGAACTATTAACAGGCAAACCACATTCTGACAATACAGATTATCATTATTTTTGTTTATTGGAATAGAACTATACAAATAGAAGTTTTCAGTTCTTTTTAATTCCACCTGAATTTTTTATTCCGTTGATAAGTTATATTTTACAGAGAGGTTTCTTTATGTGAAAGAGGGAAACAGAAAGTAAGATTTAAAAAAATGATGAATTTTAATTTCGTTCATGTAGTTTCGAAATCCAAGATATCGTGATAAATTTTGTGGAAATCTAAAAATAGCTACAAACCATTTTGCAAACGTTATATTGTTTTGATTATTTCCCTTTGAGCGTAATCTTTCAAACACATTTTTATTTGTCTTAGCTAAGATGACACCAACAATTTTATTTGTCTTCCCAAATTGTTCCCATAATCCCCTAGGAAATAGTATTTTTAGTTTCAGACAATTTTTGAAGATGTGTTTTCTCTATTGTCTTTAAATATGCTTGTTATTTACCTCACCATTGTTTGAGAAATTCATGTGCGCATAATAAATGCCGTAAATAAAAATAATCACTCTTATTTTTGTAAATATTATCAATTTTCCTGTAAACTATTACTTATTAACGGACAATTCATTAACTATTTGTTGAAATATGACGTTATTTTTAACGTTCTTTCCGAATCATTTTGCAATTATAACGTAGTTTCTTAGTGTTTAATATTTCATAGAATGTTTTGATATATCAAAGGCACAAACGCAGTCGCTTTCTGTGCAGCAAATCTACCTACCTTTCAATTTCTGAAAGCAAGTGGTAACACTGTATCGATAAACACCTTCTAACGCAAAACTAGGAATGCACTACAAAGACGTTCGCAATAGGTTTACCGGAGAATGTCACAAGTAGGGTGCTTGAAGTCAGTATGCCATCAGTCATTATCTCCTATTCCACCCTCCCTGTCTTGTATCATTTAATTGCCAGGTTTAATCGCTATCTCATGCTGATTAATAAATGATATTCCAGTACACCGACGACCTTTCATGAATTGGTGAAGACAAATCTGTTCATTATGTCGATGATTCTGCTCGAAATATAAACCAACTAAATTGAATCTCAAACGGCAGTTTGAATACTCATACAACATTAGAATCCAAAATATTTAAACCCAATTTGTTGATGTGAGTTTATAGTTACAGATTCACGGTTTCAGATAATTGGAGTTACCTGTACATTCGTGTTAGAAAGGAGATATTCCAACTTAAATTTTTTTCGTTATTTCATGTATGATACACACTACGTCAAAGAAGGAATAAAAATTAGAAAAGGAAACAATGAAGCATTCAAACAAACTTTTAACAGGAAAGAATTATTTAAATTAACTTAAATTTAGCCTCTTGATGCAATCATACAGGAAAAGAAAATATTACAATTTGAAAGTAAATGAATATTTTGTGGTCGAAATGTAGCTAATACTGCAAAAGATTATCAAGGTGGCAATGATAAACTACTAGAATTCATGTGAATTTGAGAAAATTTTACATTAAACCGAAACAAATGCTGATATTCTAAAATAATGTGCATCAATCTTCATAAGATTAATAATTATTCATAATTAGTTAATTCTATGAATATCTTTTTGCTGTTAATAAACAACTTAAATATAACACAAACAGTTTCTGCGTAAATTCCATTATAGTAGATATTTGTTTTATTAAATAAATCCTTACTACAATGTTTCTAATAAACTTAATGAAAATACAGTTAACCTAAGAAATGCAGCAAAAATATATATTCTTTATATGAACCATGTTCTCTTCAGATGTAACAGGGATTTTCTCTTTTGCTTCATTTGTCCTTCATTCCGTTTCACCATTTCATTGTTGTGCCCATAGATATATTCCCAAATAAATTTTCCACACCTGAAAATAATTTAATTTAATAACTCGGTTCGATTGTGTCTTCATCTTCGTAATCCATATATTTAACTATATCAGAGTAGGGTTGTCAAATGAAACTCCACAGAGAATAAAACACACCATCTAAAAAAAATCTTAAATTGTTCGTGGAAGAGAAATAAAGTGAAAACTGAAACGTACTGAATTTAATTATGCTTCTCATAATGTCTATCTTCAAAATAATGATAGCCTTTCGAAGTAGATTTTCTTATTTATTTCTCATTAATTTCGTTCAAGACGATAGCTTTTTATTTTTCATGGACTCCAATAAAATCCGCTTAAATTCCTATATTTTAACGACTCTAATCCCCTTTTAGGTATAATGTTTAAGGGTAAAAATTAATTATAAGTAAATAGGTGAACTGGTATTGCTCAAACAATACTGGAAATAGTCTTTAAGAGCTGAATATTTAAATAGTAAGATTTCAGAAGCTCATTTGAGCGATATGACGACCACATTGCTAAACTTGCTACATTTTCTATACCAAAAATCATTGTCCTTGCACCCTACTCTTTCCTAAAATTTAAAATTAAAGAATTTAAACTAAGCAACTGATAAAACTTTTGGATGGATTCTGAAACAGGAACCCGAGTAAAAGGGTTTCATTGTGTCTGTGGAACCTAATTTTATTATTACTAACAAACAATTTTTTAACAGTTCATGGACCATTTGTTTCGTACTTATACCGTTTCAAATAAACTAGTACACCAAACTGTTAATGTTTTTCACAAGGTGATGTGTGTTTTAACCGCTTTGTTTTTAACTGTTCTTTTTACGAGAGAATTTCACTTAAATAGACATATTGACGTAAACAAAACCACAGGGCTTAAAATTTTTGCTAATAATAAATGTGGTCTGGGGAAACTAAAAGAGATTTTTAGAGCCATTTTTGGCTAAACTGCGCCAAGAGATTTTTAGGATTTCCAGCTGTATCTGAGTGAGCGCTCCGCTTCAATGAGCTGTGTCAAAATTTGTAGCATTGCTTCTTTTAATGTTTGTGTGAAATTTGATTTATTTTTAAGATTTAAAACTTTAAATGCTAAATTTTTAATTGTCATACATACTGTATTGTGTTTTATATCTTAAGTTTTTTTATTTGACTTTTGATTTATCTGTATTTAAATTTGATCCTTACAAGAATTAATAAGTTTTTCTTTGACACTTACTTCGCCTTTCAAGTTCGTTCAGAACTTTTGTATCTTTTGTCAATTTTTGATCATTCTGTGTAATTCAGTACTGATGCAATGTTTTGTATGTATCGTAATTATTTTGTTTATATTGCTACTTTTTTATCTCAAATTCTCCGACGTCCAAATCAGTGCATTACACCCTCTGGGTAGGTTGTATCAGCGTGGGCGAATAATTAATTTAAAAAATATCGTATAAATTTCTGTTTTTAATTTTTGAATATTAGAATTTATCGAATAATTCATTTAACCATGTATAAAAGTTATGTAACAGCTAGCTGTTATGCCCTGCGTCGCTTGGAATTAAAATACTTTCATGCCTAATATTTTTGATGTAAAAACTACTTTTGTATAGAAAATTATAATGCCCCAAATTCTTTTATCGCTTGAAATGTTTTCTTAATTAAAATGAGAATATCAAGAGAAGCAAACGATTTTTAAAAACCGCCGATAGCTAATTTTCTCCATAAGTTATTAATATTTGTTTCATAGGAACTTCAAATTTTGTTCATAAATCATGCAGCATAAAAAAGCGTTTAATGGATATTTTGGGACAATTAATAAGATTGTAAAGTTTTCATTAAGAAAAAACGTTAAAATAAATATGAATAAAAAATAATAAAATTGGTCTTCATCCAGAATTCTACTAATGTGATCTAGCAACAGTTCTTCTTATGTATTCTTGTTCTTCACCAATAAAAAAGCGTTAGAACTTGTGAATTTTATACACAATTTTGAAAAATTATTAAGATGAGGGCAACGACCTGAACGAAAATGAAACGAGTGTCATGAAAATCTAATTTTTAAAAATTTAATATGGTGTAAAAATAGTTTTCGAGAAATGAAAAATATCACGGAAAATGCCTATTTTTTAAAAAGAATTAAAATTAAAACTAAAAATTTAATTAGCTTTGGGCTTTTAAAAGTTGACGGTGATCTTTTTCTTCTTATATAAAATATATTTATAATAAAAAGCAAAAATTTCAGAAAAAATGGTAAATTAGTTCAAAGTTTAACCGTTGCCTAGCTACGGAGTAGCTATAATTTAAGTTATTTCAAAATCGTCTGCATGTAATCAATAATTTATTAAATTTTGAAAAATTAATAAAAAACGAAGGAAAAACGTCACAGATAAAACATTGGTACCATTGAAAAGATATTAGTTTGAACTTTAGGATGATATAAAAATATGTTTTGGGGGATAGTTTGTTCCGAAGTTACAGCTGAAAAACGGTTTCCGTTAATTTCTAATTAACTGACTGTTTAATTAACGTTTTCGCTTTGAAAAATTGATAGGTATCTTTATCTTGTCTTAAATAATAAGTGTGCAAAATCTGGTTGACATCAGCCCAGTGGTTTAGGAGGAGATGAGGAACATAGCCACATTAGGGTGTCTCAAAAAAAGCTTTTTTTAAAAAAAACATTCCCCAGGGTTTTTCCCATTCCTTTTGGTCCTAATAGAGAGTATATGAAGTTTCAACCCTCTAAGTTAACAATAGGTTTTCCTGTAAAGCCCTAAAATTTGAAAAAAGTTCTTAAAATGCAAAATTTTTAGAATTTTTTCATAAATTTTGTATGGTTACTAAGGTTTAAAGAGAGGAAAGTTTTTATCAAGAATTTAATAGCTGTAAATGACACAGCCGAACAGGATGCAAAACTAATGTAAGATTTCAGTCAATCAATAACCAAAAATGAAGAGCAGACTTAAAATCTACTTCAGTCTGTTGCAGAAAGTAAGGAAAAAACTCCTTGCTTTAAGAAGTGAATTTTTAACGAAATTTAAAGTAGTTAAAGAGATGCATGAGATTATTTGATAGTTTTTGGAATTTTTGCAAGTTATTTGGACGATTAACTACTGTGAGTATTTACTCCTTTTTAATGTTACGAGTTAAACCGTCAAATAAAATTTTAGACTTTAACTTACCACTGAATTCATTTTTATATCCTTCTTTAACATTTTTCATCTGTTGTTGTGCAAACAATTACTGTCGTATGGTATGGCAAAAAGGCAACAATGCAGAATGAGTGCAGTTTTTCATCATTTTATGCTTTTTGCCCCAAGTCATAAGTGGCTGAGGGTACAATTAATATTTATTTGTGTTTATATTCCAAGTAAATATGTTCATAGGAACAAATATAAACCAGTTTTCACACATTAATCACCATACAAAATTTCTGAAAAAATTCTAAAAATTTTCATTTTAAGAACCTTTCAAAATTTTAGGGCTTTACAAGCACTGTTAACTTAGAGGTCTGAAGCTTCATATACTCTCTATGAGGACCAAGAGGAATGGGAAAACCCTGGGGAGCAATGTTTTTTAAAAAAAGTTTTTTTGAGACACTCTAAGCCACATATACCCACAATGACTTTTATTTATATTAAGATTTACACATTGAAAATTGCATATGTAAAATAAAAACGGCAATTAAAATGAAGTTATATATTGCAAAAAAGATAATATTGTACAGAATAAAACTACAGGTTACCTCTCTATCAAGTGTGTCCAATTAAAACAAGGCATAATAGATATTAAAAGAAAACGTATCTATAACGAATTGAAAATATCTAAATTCATATATATGGTAAAGCAGAGAAACTTCGTAGTATTTTTGAGTTTGATGCAGTGGATATTCAAGGGCGATACAGCGGTTTAAAACATGTTTAATCTAAGTGTAATTAAGCTCTTACTTAGCCTTAAATCCGCGCTTACAGAAGGAGACTATTATAACGAGACATTAAAAATAATTTTTTTAAATAAAGAAGTTCATTGTTTCAGCTGCAGCAAACACAGCTTTTGCAATGTTCCATACACTGCAGTTTGCTTATATAAAATACAATAGAAATATACAATATAAAATTTTCAAAAAAAAGAAAAAAAAATACTGATACAAATTTTTAGATAGTTCAAGGAAACAAGAAATCGGTAGCTGAAAGAATAGAAAGCAGTTATGAAAGCCCGTTGTTTCCCTTACCGAAAATGTCCTATGAATAAATGTGAAGACTTAATAAAAATTCTTCAATTTCTTGTTAATCCAGTGTTTGAAAAGTATTCTAATAACTTCAGATACAAATTGAAAATAAAACAGCTAGCACAGTACACTGTAAAAAAAATTCCGTAAAATTTACGGTTTTAAACTGGCAGCTGGGTTGGTTGTGCAAAACCGTAAAAGTTACGAAGTAAATCCGTAGGCACAACGGTTTTTTACCGTATGAAATTAAGTTTTCTCCGTAAAAATTAAGTCATCGAAGTAAGTGACATCATCGACTGAGTTGAGTTGTTTTTCTCCTTCTGTTCGAGTTGAGTTGAAATGTGCTGATGTGTATTATCAATTAGGAATATTAATTAATCAAGGCTTAATTATTAATTTCAATTGAACTTACTTGGAAGATTTCGATGCAAGATGGTGACAAAACTTCTAACTCCTCCGAGCCGGGGATAGAAACCGCGTTCGTAGAAATAAAAGGCAGTCGCTCTAACCACTAGACCACCGGAGACTTCATAAAATAAAGTAAAAATAATCTATTTGAGTTTTAAAGTCACTATAGATCTAGTGACGCCACCTAGTGGTGTAAAAATCAACTATTGCCAGAACACGTGTTTTAAGGTTACGGAGATGGAACCCTATTAAAAACATGAAATGAATGCAATAAAATTACATTTAAGAAAAGGGAAAGTTATCGTACGGAAAGCAATACCGTATGACGAAAAATAGAATTTGAACTGACGGTTTTAAACCGTTTATGGCTGGAGCGGAAAACGGTGAAAAACCGTTTTGTCAACAAAACAGCTTTAAACCGTCAAATATACGCAAAAAGTCCGGGAAAAAAACGGATATTTTTTACAGTGTACCTGAATTTTGTAACGAAGGTTCTAAAGATGCATAATAAGATACTAAGAAGTAAAACAATGAATACTTTAAAATAACTATTGATGCGAATTTCACTTTTACACTTTTATATGGGTGTAGAAGCCACAGTTAATGGCATTTTCTCGCTAAAAATGAGCCCCATTTCCTATTTTGAATTAATCGTTGTTCACGTTTCATGCCATAAATTTAACTTATAAACCAGGTCGGAAAAAGTTGCATACTGTTAACAGACTAAAATTGATTTTCATTTTCTGTTTATACGACAAAAAATCTCATTAATGACAGCACAGCTGCAATTTTTTTATGAGTTGGCATCTGACTCGGTCTCTAATAGTGTGCTAATTTAATGATAACTATACATGATTGGTCTTAGTAATTTAATGAATTACAACATTCAGCCTGGCATTCAACATTCCTCTACAGCATTCATCCTTTTTTCAGTTTAACAAGATAACAAAAACTCTCAGTGAAACGATAATGTTAGTTTAAGGGAGAACTTTGTGAATTGTTTAGACAGAAGTTGAAATGATGTTGGGAACCAATGCTTGGTGGCATTTCAATTATCTCATTTTACATTGATATTCTCTTGCTCAGAGGCATCCAGCGTCAAGCGAGCTTTCAAATCTAGTTTTCACAAGCTATCGACAAACCCTTTCATTTCAATCAGCATAACTGAGTATCCTTCCTGAGGGTAGCTCGTAATTTCGTTCTACTCATCCCATGTAATCCTCTGTACTCTATAACTACTTAGAATACTGATTGCTTTTAATGTCACCCAAATATTTCAACTTTGACCTCAAGTATTATAAATCCTTATCTACAATGTTATTTAATTTAAATAAAAATTAATTCAATAAAGAAGATCAGAATTATAAGTACCCAAATATTTCATCTTTGACCTCAAGTAATATAAATCCTTATCTACAATGTTATTTAATTTAAATAAAAAATTAATACAATAAAGAAGATCAGAATTATAAGTAGAGTAATTTTTTAAATTATTATTAAACTGAAATACTTGTATGGATAGACTACACTGCAATGGCTACGTCAAAGTTGTGTAGACATATCCCAGATAATCAATACTATGACTTATGTATTGAATTATATCCTTATATTTAATATTTTATTTCTATATTACATGAAATAATTGAATATTCGTTATGCCGTGCAGCATCGGAGGAATTTTTTTAATTTCATATTTCATAAAGCATATATTTCATTGCTAATAGTGAACACAGAAATCTTGAATTCAGATTTTCTTAGGAAATCGAGAAAATATTTCACATCCATTTTATTCTTTAGCCATGCATGAATTTAATTATTTAATAGTTCCTTTAAAAAATATTATAGTATCATTTAAAAACATCAAGAAAGCCAGATGATTCTGCAATTTATGCATTTTATATTTGAAACATATCCCACAATTTGTGTGAATAAAAGTATAGCCTAGCCAAGAAGTATTTTGTAGATGAAAATGAACTATTAAGGCATCACGAAAATCTTTGCTGTTGCTTTGGTAAATGTAAGAACATCAAAATAAAAAAAATTAAATGTATTCATAATATGCACCATGAAAAGCTGTAGGTTTGACATTTTCTTCAATCCATACGCGGATTCCAAGATTTAAAAAAATTTAAGGTCTTTTGTAGGGATCTATTCATTTAGACAATTTGGTATGTCTTTTTAAGAAATGAATCACTTTTTTGAAAGGCTATGGCTTTTCAACTAGAGCAAGAAAGTTTTAATTGATTGGGATAGCGAATAAAGTGGGAGTTCGAAGAACCTACGTGTAGTAAATACATTCGATTAGGTAACACAATCCAGACAAATGCTTTCAACATTCCTTTAACAGGTTTCGTAACATGTGATACAACTTTTCTATCCTGTAAACCGTATTTTCTTTTACTGGCATATTAAGGTATCTGACTACGTGCGGGAACGAATTTTTGAAAAAGCGCTTTAATGTGCAATTTCAGTTCATTTTCTGACTCAATATGATTCAAAACAACCATTCATATCAGTTAGGAAATTTTATGTCACTTGAAATTCAGTAAAATGGGATAATTTAGGTAAAAAAGGGGTAAAATTAGAGCAAAAAGCAAAACACGCTAGCAGAAATTCTAATCCATATATTCAAATTATTTCTCTACACAGCACATTTACAGCTATGGTGAAGGCAATGAACTAGGATCTAAGAAATACTTGCATTTACAGGAAAGTTATGGCCAGTCGAGTATTCTCTTATTCAAAATTTTGAAAAATGCATAGGTATAATCAACATTAGGCAGCTCTAAATCAAAAACTATTGATCTCAAAATTATATGTCTAGTTCATTGCCTTTACTACACTTAAGACAACATATATACAAAATTTCAAGGAAATATATAGATAATGTTTTGAGATATCGTGTTTTGCGTAAGTGACTTTTGACGAAATATAAGTTTTCCAAAAAACGCGTTTAAAGTTTTAATTTTCTTCTCATTAAAAATATATTTATTTAACTTCTTTTGAAATTTGTCACATTTGTAGGATATACTTCCTTTATTCAGAATCTTATCACATTTTTTCATTCTGAGAGCCCGTAATTTTTTTCTAGCGTTTTTTGTTCCTGCCAAGGACTGTCTATTAGAAGTGACGATTCTATGGTTATTGAGGTTAAGATATTATTTCAATGTATATGTTGGTCAGGAACTGTTCCCAGTTCATGAAATAGTGTTTTAAGACCATAAAATCAGTCATTAAACAACAATTAAGCTATTGATGTCCCAAAACGTAAATTTTGTAACTCCACAAATGTGCATTTTGGCAAAAATGTTCATAGTAGCTTGTCGAAACTCAAAATCTTATTCAAATTGGCATGACTTGCAGATAGAGTGTATAATTAATCGAAATAAAAAAAGCAAATTAATTTATACTTCAGAGTGCGGTGTATTGGGTATAACGAGGGAAAACAGCCAACTTCCGGTTTCGTTTTTAGCTACCGTGCTGCATAAAAAATTCTATATCTCCGTTTCTATTCATCGTAAAAATAAAATAAACCCAGATTTAGAAAGCTAAATAAATGGGCTTTAAAGTAAAAACATAAAAAAAAATTGTGAATTTCGACCGAAAACCGTCTTTTAGACGTAGTCAGATACCTTAAGAATGAATCTGACTTATTGTTTGGCTCAAATTCATTAGCTTTTGTTGGTAATGTTCAGTAGTCATAGTTTGAATCGGTTGTAGGAGTTTTTTGTTGATCATAACCTTCTGGTCCCAAGAGACAAAATCAGTCTGCTGTTTGTTTTGGATGCACATGATGAAGCATTATAAAATCTTTCAAATGGTCCCCCATCCTCACAGATTCCTATTATTTCATTTTTCCAACTGATATCTTCTGCTGGAGCATTCGCGCGACTAATTTTTTGTAAACATAGGCTTCCTCCGACGAATTCTCTTTGATGATCAATCTTTCGACAACATCCGCCAGCCTATTTAATTGAACTAGTTGTTCAATTAATAAACTAATTAATCAACTTTTAAGGGATTTTTCTTCTATGTCTCCAATTTTTCAGTCTATCACAGTGTTTGATTCCTTCCATAGAAAAAAAAGATTTTCAAAGCATTTAAGAAAATCTCTGAAGCTTCTTTTAGATGGATAATGTACATCATAAACTTCCACAAACAATGGGTGAGCTTCAGCTGCAGTTTCTTCGAATACAATGGAACGACGAAACTTTTATAAATTGCTTCTTTTATTTTCATAAATTATTACCCCTCGAAAAATTGCTATGAAACATATATATTATATTCATTTTAATAAACTATCTTGCATTAAAGCCTGTTTACATTACATTTCGTAAAAAAGTATGTTACAGAAATATATATTAAATTAATAGTTATAATGCCATATATTAAGATAAGGAAAGGACTTTTTATAGGAAACATATTTGATTCATAAGTAGTGAGAGGTGATGCAGGTTAGATGAATATTAGATGCCTAACTCAATTATATTACTAACACCCCTTTCAACGCATTATGGTGATTAACAAGCCAGATTAGATACAAGTTTTTATTTTAATTTATGTTAGGAAATGAAGAAAATGCTTTTTACTTTACGGTTGATGGGTAGAATATCATGTACAAAGTTTTACAATTGCAACAAGAAACGATCAAGTTTTTTTGTTATATAATGTGAAAGATATTGATCCTACCATATATATTCTGGTAAAATTAAAATGCTTATAAAGTTAAAATAGTCTGAACATGTTTGCTTAATAATGTATACAGAAATATTCTTAAATTAACTTCGAAAATCATATATGAAAATTAAATAAGAATATTACTTTAGTTACAAAAAATTGCATCTAAAATGGTAATATGCATTGATTTATAATAAATTCATTATCCGTTTACGATATCTCTTAATCATATTAAATAACTAACGTAAGTTGTTGACTTTTCAACATAAATTTTGATCTTTCTAAGATATGAGTTTAACTAGAACAATTAAAGCAGTTTCATCTGAATAGAAAAGATATATTTCTTAAATGAACTCGAATTCGAAAATAAATAAATTTCAAAAATTATTTATGAAGTATTCAAACGTGAAAGAAGAAAAAGTTTATAAATATCTTGAAAGTTATGATACTAGGAAGTTTTTGTAGCCCTTAAAATCTTCTTTACTATCATTATAGAGAACTTAGAAGCTGCACATTTCAGGAGTTAAAAGCTTCATTACAGGCAGAAATATCTGGAAACTTTTAGAAGGAGTAACAGATGGATCATTCTTTGTTTTCTGAGAAAAGATACGTAAGAGATATCTTTATCTTTTCCTCGAGAGGAAGAGAAGACCAAACGTAAAGAACTGGAAATATGAGTCATGGAATAACATAATAACATAACAACTTCTTTGAAGTCGAAATAAGGGAAATCTCGAAAGACTGTATTTTCAGGAAGTATTTCAACATAACCTTTTGTTTCACTCACGTCTATTGCGGACAAGTATCAATTTTCCCGGAACGAAACATTTAAAATTTCAAACGAACCCTTTTATTGCATGTTTTTTTTTCAATTTTGTAAATATATTCGCAATGTTTCAAAGAATAAACAAAAGTGAATAATAAAAGAAATACCCACTAATTTGTAAATTTATTTGGGAATATAACAAGGAAGTTTAAGAAAATGGTATATAGGGGAAGGTAGGGACACTTGACCCTACTTTTACTTTTTCTCATATTTCTCGAAAATTGTGGTAGTTGTTATGTCCTTTACTCTCATAAACATATATTTCATGAAATCACATAGGGTCAAGTATCCCTAACCTTAGGGATACTTGACCCTAGTGTTAGGGATACTTGACTCTAGTGGTAGGGATACTTGACCCTGCATGCAAAGAGTACTTAAATTCATTCTATCATTTGGATATACGCGAAATTCTGATATTAAGTTAAAAATACTGAATAAAAAGAGTCTTAATTATCAAAAAATGTTAATGAAATTAGTATTAAAAATAAAATAATATGGCATTAATACAATTCAATTGTTATTAATTAAATTCTGGTTAATAAATTAAATTAGTCTACTCATTAATGTAAATCTAGTTATTAAACTAAATTAAAGTACACTCATGTCCATAAATTAAGGATAATGAAGTTCAGGCAAAGAAAGAGACAGAAGCAAAACAAATTTGACTTATTTGTGAAGTCTATTTATTAAACAAAAGGTAAAGAGCAAAACAGATGCTATATGTTTGACATAATTAATAAAAATTGCGATTTTTACTCCCTGGAGCAAATTTCAAAAAAGAACCTATTTACAAAAAACAGTATAACATGGTTAGTATGATGGTTAATACGGAGTATGTCTCCCGGACGATGCAATACAGGCTTTACAACGCCTAGGCATGCTGAGTATCAAATTATCAATCTGATCTTGGGGAATATTACACCACTCATCAAGCAATGCCCTCCGAAGTTCCGGTAGACAAGTGGGAGGGGATTGACGGGCTGCAATTCGTCGGCCAAGCATATCCCACACATGCTCCATTGGATTCAAGTCCGGTGAGTATGCTGGCCAATCCATACGGGTGATATCCGGGCTTGAAGGCATTCGTCTACAATGTTTGCACGGTGAGGACGGGCGTTGTCATCTATAAACAGAAATTCAGCACCCATGGCGCCCCGAAACAAACATACATGTTGTTCCAGAATGACATCCCGATAGATGTGGCCTGTCATCGTTACACTCTGAACATGCAGGTCAGTTCTGGAACCAAGAATAATTCCTCCCCAAACGAGCCATCCTGCACCACCGTAACGGTGTCGTTCAATGGTGTTCTCTTGGTGGTAACGGGTACCTGGCGCTCTCCATATGAAAGTCCGGCGAGAATCAGACTACAAACTAAACCTGGACTCGTCGGAAAACATCACACAAGACCACTGTAGCGGTGTCCGCAATGCATGCTCTCTACTCCAGGCTAATCGCAGGCGACAGTGAGTTGCGGTAAGTGGAACACATCTGACAGGCCTACAAGCATATAGACCAATGTGCCCTAAGCGTCTGTACACGGTCTGCCTTGAAATTGTTGTACCGGTAGCTGAAGAGAGCTGGCGAGACAGGTCTGATGCTGTGCTCCGTCTGTTTCTTTTGGCAGTAACTTCCAAATACCGGTCCTCATTCGGCGTTGTAACTCGGGGGCGACCTGTGCTGTAACATCTACTCACATTACCATCATCTTGAAATCGTTGCCAAAGCCTGGAGATGACACTCTGGGCGATTCCAAGTTCCTCGGATACTTCCAGCTGGGTACGTCCACATTCCAGTCGTCCGATAATTCTACCACGTAAAAAAATCATCCAAATGCTTCCTTTGTGCCATAACTATGCGGTTATTGCACTGAAGGGCTTTTAAAGCGCTTGTGAATAATTTTACTTCTTTGCCACCATTCCTTATATACCCCTCTCTTACACTCTCGTCATTGTGACGTACTATCCGCGCCATCTGGTGGTTTCCTGTAATTTGCATATTCTTTTTCAAGATGTGTGTGATAATTCTACAGGTGAAATTTTTATTTTAGAGTTCAATTTCTGTGTGATTCTGAATTATCCTTAATTTATGGACATGAGTGTAGTTCAAAATTAACTAAACAAATAAAATATTGAATCAATTAAAAGATAAAAATTATAACAATGGAACTGGGAACCTAGCAACGTCAATAGCATATTGAAGAATTGCCTGAATAGAATATAACAGCACCAAAATGAAAGGAATGGATTTTAAAAATGTTGTACAAATCAAGAAATTGGAAAAGGTAAATAGACTTACTCCTTTCTTCTAATATTATAATGCAAACAAAAGCAAAAGAAGTAACATATATTCTACGAGTAAATTAAAACCAGCAAAGAGACGAACTCTTAACGAAATAGCGAAACATTAAAATTTCGAACGATGACAAATAGTTAGAAACAAATAATAGTTCTTAATAAAAAAATGCACTTTTATATTGTATTAGGCATAAAAATGGAAATAGATATGACTATAACTAAACTTTATAATTTAGTATCCAAAAACTTCATATTTACAAACTTATTTGAGCAAAGGTTGAAAACCGTATTGCTAGTCATGTGTTGATAGGTAAAGACATAAAAGGGAAAAATCATGCAAATAACTCAGCATGTAACCTAGAGAAATATTATGATCAAATCGTACATATTGATGTATTAACTTTTAATTTACTTGGACAAAATAGTCTTTAATTAATGCAATTCTCAAGATGATTATACTGGATAAAGAAATGAAGAATCTTGTATATCGAGCGTGCCTAAAAATGAAAGTATTTCAATTTATTCTTAATATTCTACAATGTTTGATTTAATTGTTTCCTATATGAATTAAATTTATCTTTCTATTAACCTGAAGAAATCCGGAGGTAAACGTACGGATTTGCAATTATATGCTTTTAAAATTTAGTAATTTATTTAAAGTGATGTGTTTAATTAGGAGGTAAAATATATTCAAATTCCTTTAACATTAATTTTAATGTTCAAGACAAAACTAGACTTTAAATATGAAGATTGTTCTGAAAGACTCACTTGCCATGTTTTATATTGTAGTTACTCATTAATTATTAATTTATAGTACTACATGGAGTGTCAAAGAGATCTAAAATTCATTAGTGATTTTCCATTTATTTTCATATAGTTTTAATTATCATCTATTTTAATTATCCTCAGTTGTCTAGATCAGTTCATTTCATGCAGCTTTCTTGAAATTTGAATCAATTTTTAAAATCATATCAATAACTTCATTAATCTCTTACTCGAATTAACCATGATTTTAAAGAAACACAGGTCCAATTTTACATCGGAACACGAATAAAATTTTAAAATAATAGCTAAATGTCTGGCGTTTAGAAATTACTCAACAGCATTTTTAAGCTTCTCTTTAAA
Source organism: Araneus ventricosus (assembly GCA_013235015.1). NCBI lineage: Eukaryota > Metazoa > Arthropoda > Arachnida > Araneae > Araneidae > Araneus > Araneus ventricosus. Next base: position 102,841 of record BGPR01002723.1, read on the forward strand.
GTCATTAGAATGAAATACATAAAATGTCTCAACTTTCTGAACAAAGAAATGTGGTTTTTTTCCCTATCGGTTTGTAGAATTCCTCTATTAGAAATAAAAAAATAAATTTCCAATTCAATACTTTAAACGAATCTAGAGATCTTCAACTATTTTATTCTCATAGTTTTAATGATCATTATTCACTTTATGTAACATTATAATTGTTAGCACTAATTTTTGAGCTTTTTTTCAGCAAACGCATAGTATACTTGGCATATGATTGGAGGCAACCCTACATTATAGGTTTTTTTTCAACTTTCGCTAAAACCGCAGTTACTAAATTTTCTAAGTGAATGCAACGAATGTAGCAAAAATGTTTTTCAAAATTTATTTTCAGATTAAATTTTTAATGAAACAATCTAATTAGAAATTTCAATTGTTTTATAAACATTTCTTAAAAACAAAGTTTTTTAAGTCTAGTAAAAAGAAATAAAACTAATTTCAATTGGTTTTAATTATATCATTCAAAGTGGATTATAAAACAAAAATGTAAATGGTGCAAACATGCATCGCTGAGGAGTGCTGGTTAAAGTATTAAGTAAGTGGTTTGTTTTAATTTCTCGACTGAATTATTCATTTGCTTGTATTTACATTTATTTATATTATTACTTTGTTTGAGTAATTATCTTTTAGTTGTAATATTATTTCTGTTATTTAGCATTAAGAAGCACTTTCAAGTTATTTTTATTCCAATTGTTAGTTTTTTAAATGGAGGATCATAAAAAAAATACTTATCTGTACTTTTTAAACAACATATTATTCTCTGTTTAAGCAATAAAACATAATTCTCTATGGAAAATTAAACAAAAATTTAAAAATTTCCTGTAAATTTATTATTAAAATGCCCTGTAACTGCTTTCAGTCCCACTTTTCTAAGTCAAAATATATTTAACTTCAAAAAGTGAAGACCTGAAAACCCAGAAATGTAGAATTTCTCAATTGAGTTAATTAAATGCATATATGGCGCAGCCATGGCGTTTGTTAAGTCTAGAGATCATATTTGGAAGATCGCTATTTCAAATCCTCATCAGTCAGGTAATTTGAGATGGCTTACATTAAATCTGTGGGAGTCCTCACGATGTCTTTTGTGCAAATTGGGTAACTCTATTGCACATTGTGTCATCTAGGTAAGGAATAAAATTATTAAATTCACCTTCAAGTGCGTCAGATGTTGTTCAGAATCTTGTTTCAATAAAAGAAATTCACATATTAGGCAATTAACAAGCCCTAACTTCCAAACACTATCGAAAGTTTTGAATTTAATGGAAATAAGACTCTATCTAATTAAAATAGGACATTCTATCAATACGATGGAAAGATAATGCTTATTATAATACTGAAACAAAAATCATTTTCATTAAGGAAAATGAAAATGGTAAATAAAGTAGGAAATGAATTAAAGGTACATATCTGTATTTGCCTTCAGAGCATTTAAAAGATTTTTCTTTCAAAGTTCAAAGCATTTTAAACATTCATAAAAAATCCATATTATTATCGAAAATTCTTTATAATATTATTGTACGTTTATAGTTTCATAATTCTAGAAACTTAATTATTGCTATCACAGAAAGATAAAAAATAATTATGTCGAAAATCTTTCAAACGCTTGCCGAAGCGTCATATTGTTGGTCTGGTTTCTTAAATTCTTTGAATATAGTATTCGAATATTAAAATAAAATATTTCAAATAATAATTATTGAAGGATAAGCAGTTAATAAAGATTTATGATATGGAAAGCAGTTAGGAATGCCTCATGATTGATGAGACTAATTTTATTTACTATTTTTAGAGAAAGAGGCTATGTGTTAGTTGATAAATTTTGAAAATTTTTAGTTATGGCAACCTGTTTTTCTTTTTCTAGAATGCAGTAGATAGTGGTGCAGTTTTACTTATGGAAATAAATTATAATTTATATTAAGTGAAAACAAGCTTAAGTCGCTAAAATTAGTGAATAAAGTGTTATAATCATAATTATTTTATTTTATTTTTAAAACATTGTTATCCTCCAGAAAATAGCTAAATTTTATAATTTAAATGAAAATGCAATAGACATCAAGCGAAAGAAAAACATTCTAAGTTTTATATTAGATAATCATCTTCAAGAATAGCATACTATTCACCAATTTTATAAGTTGGTGTATGTGTAAGTACATTGAATGAATGTAGCTACTTCGTAATCTTCATGTTCACCCCATCCCCATAAAACTGGAAAACCATGTTCTTACTCAAGAACATTCCTTGTTTCAGTTCTGCGTTTTCTAAATGGAGATAAATCAATCAAAATTGAAAGGTTTCCATTGTGCTACGAAGACTAAATACTAGAAGCATTCCATACTAATGTCGATTCATTTCAACAAATCTTTATCGTTAATCTAATCAAAAGCATTACTTTATGAGTCTATATAAGATGTTTTGCTTATTTTAAGGTAAATTGCTTAAACATTTTTGAGAATTCATTTTGGCTGATTTTTAAACAGTTATTTAATGATTTTTAAAGGAATGTAAAGCATTTTTTCTTTAAAAACATAACCTATATAATTAACCTATCTGAATAAAGTTATGTGATTTAACAATATTGTTTTGAGAAAATTAAAAAAAAGCATGTTGCAAATAAAATAAAAAAAATTCAATAAATTTAAAAGGCTCCAAATGGCTTTCGCGGAATATAAGCCAATGTAAATTTTATGAAATAGAGGAATTTCAGGAAGTAAAGATATATATAGAAAAAAGCCGTGGAATTATTCTTTTAATTACTTATAAGCAATATTTTGACTTCATTGACTTACACTTTTCTGTCATAAATGCCAATAAAAGAGTATACTTTAGGTTTTTTGGTTTTCTATGTATTTCATATAAAACACGTTTAAAATTAATTTTCTGATACGTAAACGAGATTTTGTTCCGCATTTTTGGAAAGTATAATTTATATTAGATTTGTATTTAATAGTATCAACTGTAAGGATTAAGTGACTTAGAGTTTTAAAAGTTTCTGTACATATTAACTGTTATGTAACTGTATTAAATATTTTAAAAATCTGTTTACCTAAATGTATTCTTTAAGGGGTTTTTAAAAAGCTAATTTTAAATAAAGTCTAATCGTAAAATATGTTCTAAAGTTAAAAAGTTCCATTAATCTTTTCGTTATTATCACTTAGAAATAAATAACAAACAAATCTAGGTACTATTTTGTTTAAGTTAAAACATAATTTTTTGAAGATATCTGTATTATAAATATTTATAATCACGAACTGAATATTCAATAAACTTTGCTGTTTTTTTTAGCTGAAATTGACTTCAATCCATCTGAATGAACCAGGAATCGATAATGGATACAGATATTTATTTTAGTACATAACTGGAATCTACATGAAAAGCTTCATACAGTTTTCTCAAGAATTAAGAGCATTTCAATGACATGTTTTTCAGAAAAAAGCACCATTTTTGAGAAAAGTCAGTTCAGGAATAAAAAAATCTTCTGCACTCATTACCTGCTCATTTTATTGAACAGCACAAATTTTAATGCTATTTTATTTCCATACATGCATATATTTTGGAAATAAAATGTTAAAATGGAAATTCCACTATTTTACAGTTTTTTTAAAAATTTAATCATGAAAAGATACTTCCGTTACTAAAATAAGAGGAGATTAAATGCGGTGTTTTATTTCTGCATTAGGATACTATTCAGTTAAAGAAAAGGCATGACATTAGAAAATGAGATTTATCAAATATCAACTTTTAAAGAACAAGTGGCTTTTTATTTTAAAAAATTAGAATTTGTGTAAGTGTCTACAACAACTAAGCTACTTCACATTCCCTTTCCCTGAGCGGAAACCGCTTCTGATCAGTTTAGATCAGATGCGAATGGAAGTGCGAATTTTTAATGATTAATTTTATCAAGCAATTTTTTTCGTACAGTTGTCTCAAAATTTTTAACAAAATATGTAAGGAAAAAAATTAAAGGAATTGCAACAACAACAAACAATGCTTCTCCTGCACGGTTGTGGGCTGACTTCAACAGGAAGTTTCATAAACATTTTTCTAGCATGAAATAAAAGCCATATTCACTTATTTACAGCAGTTAATCGATCATTTCAAAACTTTTACTACTGTTATTTTAATCATAATATTTGTAAATTTTATTTTGCAATTTAACATTATGTTCTTGTATAATCTCTCCATGAATAAGCCTGCGTCCATTGCTTAAATAGCATCTTTCAATGCATAGAATGGATGGATGACGCATGTGAAGTACATTATTTCAGTTATGCTATAAAGCAACTGTATATAGCACATTCCTCTGAATATATATATATGCAGACAACAATTGCTACTTCTTCAAAGTAATAGCTATAAATAAAATTTTTCCGAATATAAAGTTTTATAAGAAACGGTTTTTACGATCAAATCGTCATAAAAAATGAGGTGTAAAGCTCATCTCAGGCAACAATATATTTCCACGCTATTTAAAAAAAATAAAAAAAAAGATTACTCATAATGAATCTATTTACATCAAGCAGCATTGAGTATTTATTTCCTTTTCTTGGGGAATGAATTTAGAGCATTAAATTTCCTTTCAGAAAGAAGTGAAGTCCTAACTTTTATTTTCTTGTTATCAGGGGTCTCCCGATTTTCGAATGGCTTCCTATCGAATTTAATAGAAGCTACTTTCTACTTTCATAAAATAATAATGGCATAAAGTTGTGCCCCTGTTAAATAAGACAAAAGAAAATTAAGTTTAATAAAACAAATTTTAAAAGTACATTTTTATTGATGTACTAAAAGACTAGACTAGAGAAATTATTATATTAATTATTTTCTTTTTTAATTATACTTATTTTAATTATTTTCTATTTTCCAGTCTTCAATTTATCATTCAGTGCTATAACTTTTATCGAATCGGAACCAAAATTGAATTAAATTAATCGATTAACTGATAATTTATTTTTAAAAATATCAAAACAGTATATTGTCATTAAAAAAATACAAGTGCAAAAAGTTCCCAAACTCTAGCACATCAGGAAGTGAGTGGAAAAACGATTGAAGAACTCTATCTTTGCAATTATGAAACAAGTGAAATTAAATAAAAGTTTATAAAAACACAAATTTTAATATTTAGAAAAGTTTCTTAGATCTTAGAAGCTAAATGCAGTTTCACTTAACATGGTGCACAAATCGTAAAATAAAAAGAAGAGGTAAAGATTTACTAAACAGAATTGGCAATTAATACATTTTTGCAGCATTAACATTATAGTTGACATTTCTTCATTTTCCAATAAAAATTCCTAATAATGCCTAAAAATAAATTAATTTTGAATTAAACACTAAAGAAAATCTTCTCATATCAAATCTTTCGGAGCAACAAAGAATGCAGTTCATATCAGACAACAATGCTCTCCCTCAGCATTTCACAGAATGAAAAATGGTTCTTAATGAATCCATTCACAGCGAACTTCATTGAGTATCGATTTCCCCTTAGTAGAAAGCGACTTTTGAGCAGAAGTTTAGGGTGAAAACTTCCTCCGGGGAAGAAAAGAAGCCGATCTTTTCTTTTCTTGATGTCAATGATCTTCCAATTTTTGAATGACTTCCTATCCACTTTGATGGAGGATGCCTTTTCATTTCATGAAATAAAAATGGCTCAAATATGTGCCTCTATTAAACAGTGAAACAAAATTAAGATGAGAAAAAAGTCATTTAGACCTAAGGATCAAAATACAGTTTCATTTAATATGCGTAGACTAAATGGAGGAGTGAAGGCAAATATATTATTTTTTGAGCACAGCTTGTTTGCATTAGAATTATTTTGCATTATTATTTGTGCTTATGACTTTCCAGTTCTCAAATGTTGAATGTCTATTAATAAACTCTCATTCAAAATAACGAGTGATTTAACTCGTTGAATGCGAAAGAAGAAATCTAACAATCACGCAGCTCACGATTGAAGAAATCTAAGAATCACGAAGTTCACGATTGAAGGAATCTAACAATCACGAAGTTCACGATTGAAGAAATCTAACAATCACGAAGTTCACGATTGAAGAAATCTAACAATTACGAGTTTTCTTATTTCAGGCTAGGATGTGACTTGGAATGTGTTGTCGAGATGTCAGTAAGCTATATCTTCGTCGAAACAGGAAAGGCGCTGAGGCAGCTGACTATCTGACGACGACTCGGGTGAGTCACAGGCGGGGCAAACGGCTGACTCATGGCTGCCAACGTGTTAAAGATATGTTAGATGATTATAGTTACTTTATTTAGAAATATGGGTATCTTTGATATCAACCATTTTTAAATTACTGTAAATAAAGCCATGAAAATGGATAAATGCATTAAAAATTTAGACAACTTAAAAATAGATCACCCGACTAGATAGATTATTAAAATTAGAATGGCTACTTGTGCAATCATATCATTCGCTTCAGAAATTTAATTTTAACTCCTGAAAAAATAACGTCATTGTGTCCCTTTAGCAAAATGATTCACAATCAATAAAATTATTATAATTCAAAGAAACACCAGACACACACTAAATGCTCAAAGAATTTTAAATGAACTTGAATGAATACCATACGAATGTCTCTCAAATCAAAGCAGCAAAAACCAATAGAAATCATATATGAATGTAAGCATTTTACAAGAAACTTTGGAATTATCAAAAATTTTTATTATTTTATTTTAATTATAAATAAAAAATTGAAATTTTATTTTTTTAAGAAACATGCAAGAAAATATATTTATGACAATGAAGCAGAATATTAAGACAATTTGCTTATTCCAGGGATAAAATTGCAATTACCCAGTGATAAAAAAATGTAAAATACAACTCATAATAACTTCTCTGCAACGCTATTCATTTTTTCTATTCTGTGTTGCATTACTAGTAGTCTCTCTGCAAATAATTTTAGCATTCGAATGTCAGAAAAACTATATTTAAAAACAAGTTTTTCAATTCAATCAGGCTTTAGGCAAGAAAGGAAAGCTGAATATTTTCAGAATGTGTGATAATCACGTTTCCTGACCAGCAGCATATCATTTATCTTATTCACACATTGGTTGCTTATATCACGTGTTTAAAACATCCAAATTAAAAAAAATCCATTAAAAAGTAATTCATTTTGATGTTGGATGAAACGGTTTCTTGATTTTTATTCTTTTTTTTTACGCTTAATAAATCAATTTTCTTCCTTGTATGTCGGAAACGAATGACTTGAAAAGCTATCTTCTAAATTAATTCCTTATTTATAACTAATCTATTATGAATGGATATAAGAGTTCTGAAAATTTATTTCATTTTCCACGAAGGTACTTTAAACATTCAGAGAAGAAAGAAAAAAAAGCGGTGAGTAAAAACTGTTTCATACATGTAGTTTCATTTGTACACGTACACATTTTTCTAAGCAGTTTTAGACATGTAAAATACTGTATGTTAAATAAAATACTGAATGGAAAATATTTGATATTAAATATAAATTTATTATCACGGACTGAAGCATAAGTATTTTATGATAAATTTTATAAAACAAAACCGCTGATTTTCAAACCACGATTGTTCGGACAAATAATAAGTTAGAATTCTCCACGTCTTCACTTAACAGAACTTTCTTGTTAGAAGCAAATAAGTATCCATCATGCATTGATTAAGCAGAATGCGCTTGAAATCTCCTCTTTGTCAGCCGTTAATTAGATAGATTTTGTCTTTGTATGCTACTTTGAATGCATAAAATCGATGAGATTTTACCTTCGTTTGTATCTTCGTTTGAATGCATAACATCGATTTTGGAAATCCTGTAGAAATCGCCAGAGATTTTAAATATTTGGTTATACGGTTAAATAAAAATCTTATTTTATATACGTATCATTATAAACGTATCAAGCATAGGGAATAAATGATGACAAATGAAGCGAGACTTCCAGCAATGTGTGCACTGAGAAAAAAATTCTGGCAGAAAAACCATATTTGTATGGTAATGGCATTTCTGGTAATAAAACCAGAATTCTGGTGATAATTAACAAAATTTACGGTATTTAAATCATTTATTTAATAATCTTACTGTTCGTTCTGGTAACGGTTTACGAGAATTTCTGGTTTTCGAAATTATGGCTCTTTTTACCAACATGTTTAGTAAAATTACAACGCTGAAAAGTTAATTTATCAGCAAAAACGGTTTTCATACCATATACTTCGTTTTTTTACGAGAATCACGATAAAATTACCAGATTATTCCTCAGAAAGTATCGTTCATTTTACCATATGTCTGGTAATTTGACCATGTTCAAACCTCTGGCACCTACCAAATACAATGGTATTAGTGAATTCATTTTTTTTATCATGCCAGATGTTAAATCTCACCTCTTCATATAACTTCATTTCCAAACTGAAACTTTCATCACTAAGTGAAACTGAACCCACTAAACAGATACATAAAACAGACGCCACTATGGATTGAATCGTTTCACACTTCAAACCTTCAGTAATGTTCTTATTTTGAGTGATTTATTGGTATACTTGAGGAAGAACTTTAACTACTTCCATCCAACAAAGTGCCGCCGCATCTTTCTGTGTTCGCTCGGCCATGTTTAGCATGACGGGACATTCTCTGCATGGAAAGTTTGACGCAATGCTTTTTATGGAATGTTCTAATTATCACTATGGAACCGTTGTTTTGGAACGAACTATACTGTGTTTAGCTTAGAACTAGGGGATTACAGCCTTTGTTGCTTCAAATCCCATAACCCCTCTAATTCAAGTTCAAGTTCATTCTTGCATTGGCGGAACTGGTACAGGAGTTTACTGGTAAGTACTAAATTTTATTTTGAATTCATTTTTCGGTAATGTTGAATTAAGTATATATCTATTTAAATTATTTGTGAGTATGTATTTAAATAAAATTTCTCATTTATTGAAAGTTAAAAATTTGTCAGCTGAGTAAATTGAATGTCGAAAAAAGAAAAAAAAATAAATATATGCATATATATGTTCACAAGAATACTTTATTTGTAGTTTCTTTTCATGTCACTCGTATTAAACTTTTTTTTTGTTTATGCCGAGTCGGTGGCCTTCGACCCCCATTACATTTGAATTTATAAATTAAACGTAAAAATCTTTAAATAATTAGCAAATTTCTTAGCTCATTTTCATAGCTGTTTTACGATGCTCTCATAGCTGTTTTTACGATGTGAAAAAAATGAAAATATTTTGTTCACTTCCTTAATGCATTTAATGTATTCTTCATCGATGTTCTACCAATAATTTAATATTTAATTGCCGTTTATTTTTAAATACCTTTTCCTCATAAGTCAATTAAGTTTAAGTTCGTTTTGCTACCATTTCCTGAAATAAAATGTCGAAATTTTACTTTTTTAAAAAATTAAGATTATGAATACTAGGTTATTAAACAATTATTACAAACGTATGAAGATATGTTTAATTTTATTTTCATGTGTATGGTGAAAAGGAATGCGTCAAAATTATTCAATTTGCAATAGTTTTTTTGTTACATCAGATAATGGTAAAAGCAAAAATTAAATAATTTGATATTTTATGTATCATCATTTTTAAAAGACAGACTTTTATTCACTATGAGCTTTGTATTCTAAAATATATTTACATTGCTGCAATGTTTTTTCTTTTTTTTTTTTATCTCGATACTCATTACCGAAAACTTCTATTAATGGTTGTCAGTTTTAATATAGGGAATATTTGATCAGCTTGTATTTTGATTTATTAATATTTTAATAGTAGTGTAGATGCTCCAGTTTTGGCCACATTGGATATGTTTTTCCAATAATTAAACCAGTAATTTCAAATCAACTAATAAGAAGCATTCAAATACTTTAAACAATCCTTATTTTACTATTTTCAATCTGATTGGTTCATTTTTCTCAAACATGTGATTTGTAAAAAAATTAAATGCATGAGCATTTATTGTAAACTCACAACTGTTAAGGTTTTTGTTAAGGAACAAGTATTTGCAGTTTTTCATCATCAAGCTCTCGGAATTAAATGATTACTCTAAAACTTATTACCCTTAGGGTTATTGAGGTAAGCTTTCTTTTTATTCTGATTTCATATCAAAATTAATTATTTTTAAGATTAAATGGGCGGTGGCCAAAACTGGTACTTGAAATTTACTATATGTGCCAGTTTTGGCCACACATAAATTAGCCGCATGTTTTAAACCATTACATAAATTTAAAAATTCCTGGATGAAATAAAATCAACTAATTTAGTTTTGTTTCTAAAATAAAAGTAACTGATTTAGTTTTGTTTGTTTTCATTTTACATAGTAATGGCTCCAATTAAAAATAAGAAGGCAGGTAGCATTTCCATAAAAAAATTTTGCTACTCACTATCTAAAGTTGGTAAAGGCCATTCAAAATGGAATGTCAAAAACATCTCCATTTTGAATGTTTACCTCACATTTATGTTAGAAAATTTCAACTTGAGGAACCTGACTCGAATGATGAGGAATATTTTTTTTTTGTATGCATGGATTGCTCTAATTTTAAAAATGATTGATGAATTTGATTAATGTTGTAATTAAAAATTATAAAAATACATATTTGTGGATATTGTTAGTGAGTATAATACTGCAAATTCTTGATTTGTAAGATTTTTAAAAAAAATTATGCTTTTGCAATGTTAAGTTTATTCCTCTCCCCATTTTTTTTTCATATTTTATCAAAAAAAATTATACAAGCATATATAATTTGTATTTTATCAACCAAATTAAATTATAGTTTGTATTTTACAACCAAATTAAATTATTCTTTTCTGCATTTTTGTTTATTTTTTTTAAACTGAAATCTGCAGCTAAAATCAGTTTAGGTAAATTTTTTTACATATCTTCATAAATTCCTCAAAAAAATCACATTTAAAATAACAGAAAATAATGTACTAAACTATATATTGCATAAAAATGATTTATTTTTACTTAAAATTCATTAAAATGTCTGTTAAAAATATAATATTAGTGTGGCCAAAACTGGTGCATAGAGGTGGCCAAAACCAATTCAGTGCAAATTGGGTAATTTATTTAAAAAATTAATAACTCAAAATCTGAAATATTCTTCAGAAAAATGTCATAACTAGCAGAAAGCCAATAAAATTTGCTAAAGAATAGTATATATAGTAGTAGTAAAGAATAGTATGATTTAAACAGTCATCCACTGTGAAATTTCCATTTCAAATTTTCTCTTAAGGTTGCCAAAACTGGATCATCTACCCTATAATTATTAACATTAGGATAGTGTTTGATACCTTATTGGACTTTTAAACTTTGAATTAGATTTTAATCTAATCTAAATGTGAGTTTGTTTTTCCTTTTTTTCTGATATTTTGATGTCACAAGTTTATTAATTTGCTTAATGTATAACTCGCAATACTTTAGTACCCAATTGTAGTAACTCAAAATAATTTAGTGGCTAATTGTTGTGTAGAAAGAAATTTGTAAAAATACTAAAAATGTATTCTAGAATTTTTTGATTGATTGCAATTGTATTGAAAAATAAGTTATTTTTACAAATTTGTTCATAGAAAATGCCGGTACTCAAGCATTCAAAGACAAAAAATCAAACTACAATTATTTAATAGGACTATGTAAAATATATTATGATTGCTTTCAGGAATATAGTTTGTACTTTATAGAATGTGTAATCTTGTCTTTTAGTTTAGTTTTTGC
>BGPR01002723.1:119563-147345 GCA_013235015.1 Araneus ventricosus
TCAGTGATAAGTGGGAAAATCGTAGATATAAACAATTATTCAACAGAGATCACACGATTACTTTCAGACTGTGAGGAATTTTATTCATTAAAAAAAAGTAGAATTAAATGGTCTGATTTACAAATCAAGAATGTGCCTTGTCTCTGGATTTCATAATGATGAACCAGTTTTTGAGAAAATCATAATAATTTTAAGGAAAGATACTTGTACAAAATTTGCTTGTCACACATTTACGAGCAGCACTCTTTTCCTAGGATGTTTCAAGTTAGAAAGTTCAAAAGATATTAAAATTTTGAAATTTCAGGATTTTGTTGATGTTTATCCTCTATCAGATATAATTATTCAGTGGTTATTCAAAAGTATTGTTTATTTAACCCCAAAGAATAAATGTGAAAAATTTTCAAAGCAGTCAAACTCCAAAAACAATATCAACTTTTCACAGTTCCTTACGAATAAAGAATGTTGACGGCTATTTTCAAGTGTTGCATTGCACCATTTTGATGTATTTTTTACTTCATTTTGTTTACGTTTGAACTTATTTTTTACTTATAATATTGCATTTACATTATGATATTCATGTTTCATATAACTGAATCTGCACATTACATTATTGATTTCTTAATTTTATTCTCTGTGAAGGATAGAGACAAACCATTACTTTCCCATGGAAAAAATTCATTTAAAAGCAAACTTTTTTTTGCATGCATGTCAGAACTGATTGTTTACTGAAATTGTTGATAAATATGTTGTTCTGAATTGTCATAAAATATATTATAATATATGTGTAATCTTTAATGAAATGTTTCAAAAGCTGTGCATTTTTAATATTGAATATGCTGTTATATAAAATAATTTGCTTGTGTATAAACTTCATTTTTATGTATTTTTTAATGTAGCAGATGCAATACGAACTACAATCACTGTAAAAATAAATTTTTTGAAGTGAAATAAGCTTTTCATTCATGTGTTAGTTTATTCAAATGATGTTTATTACTATAGAGATCAGTTATGAAAAATCTAATAAGATTAAAAGTTAAAGTTTGAAACAAAAAAGCATTTTATCAGTACATTCTGAAATACAATAAACCATCTTGTTCTCTTGCTATTTAAATGTCCATGGTAATCAAAATGTTACGAGTAAATTATTTGGAAATATATCTAAGCGTTACAATTGTGTCTGTAGAGGAAGGGACATTTTTTAAAATAAAGTAGAACTGTACACATTTTCAAATATAGGTGCAAGAATTTTTATTTGCAAACCATATTTGGCAATTTATATTAATCTGATTTTATTCGATTGTTCTTGTTTTAATATATTATCGTAAAAAAAAATATGTGCTGTATTGTTTTTAGCAGACTAGAAATGCGTACATTTATAATACTATAATATACAAGTACTTTTGTAATATAGTATACACCTAGAAGTTGTCACTTCTGCCTTGTGGTCTTACGTGTATCCGTTTGTTTTTATTTACAAAGGAAAATGTCTAAAAGCACAAGAAAAATTGAGCTACTTCAAAGAAATCAAGAAGGGAGTAAGCTAAAATCTTGAACAATTCATTGTGAATTTATTTTTCAGGTTTGTATAGAAAGCTTGCAATTTAGAGAATTATGTGTTTCAATGAAAAATACAGTTCCATTTGAAAATGAAGCAGAAAAAGTTTGTTTATGCTATTAAATTAAATGTTTGATTTTCCTTTTTAAAGTTTCCCTAATTATTAATCTCTGAAAAGTTGAATTAAATTTGCAATTTAAATGTTTTAATAAACTAATAATTTAAAAACAAGTACTGCATAAATGAACAAAAAAAATTCACAGTAATAGTAGGCAGTATCTCAGTTTGACTTCACATGTATCGTACTTAATGTATTGGGAAAATACCTGATTGTTAAAGGATTTATGGGAAACCATTATATGCATGGACTCTCATATCTTTACAGAAAAATGAAGCATTTTTTCTGAAATTGGAACAGTAATGCAATCTTGGGTTTTTTAATATTTGAAAAAAATTCAGTTTGAATATTCTATAAAATTTTCTTCATAAGTAAATTAAATTGTCAGAGGCATTGCTTAAATTTCCAGATACTTCAAGTGGTTTTTATGCTTCACTCAAAATTTTCAAATTAAGTATTAAAGCTTAATATGTCATTATTTTATTTCAATTTCAGCATAAATACTTCAAATTTTATTGCAGAAAAATGTAAGGATACTGATAAACATTTTAAATTTATTATTGCAAATCTGAAATGATTTATTTTATATGAAATCATTAATAGAAATTCAATTTTATGTCAATCCATTGCACAGTGCATATGGTTATACCATATATATATACCATTCCATGGTTCAACGTATTGCCATTCCATGGTTCAATGTATTACCATCCCATGGTTCAATCAAAGCACCAGTTGATGGAGTCAAGTTTCACCATGCTATGGTGACAACTATCCATGCACCATATTTTGGTGAAACGTTGAACTACTACTATTGTTACCAATTCTAAATTTAATAAGTATTATACACTGTTCAATAAATTGAAGTTAGATTTGAAATCTGTGCTTTTATTTTCTTAAATACTTAAAATAAATTCACTGCATATTATGTATATTAATAAAGGGAATTAAATTACCAAGAAATGATAAATTTTAGTAATTATAACATCACTTAATAAATTTAACAATTTGTAAAAATGAGTCGAGTTTTTGTATTTATTTTCATAGTTCTTTTTTCACTCTGCCTCAGGCATTTGTATATTTACAAACATTCTGCTTTTTTCAAAATCGTAGTGATGTTGAGAATTGAGTAAAATTTTACCGGTTAAAAAGCAAAAATAAATAAATATTAATGCGATTGGCATTATAAATGGACATACCGTATCTCAAATTTTACCAGATAATTTGTAATAGAACCAGAGTTATTCTGGTAAATTTATCAAATTAAATGGTCTAAATTACCATCTTATTGGTAATAGAACCAGAGTTATTCTGGTAAATTTATCAAATTAAATGGTCTAAATTATCATCTTATTGGTAATAGAACCAGAGTTATTCTGGTAAATTTATCAAATTAAATGGTCTAAATTACCATCTTATTTGGTAGTATTACCTTTGTGTACGGTAATAATACCAAATTCCATACCAAACAGAGTGGTAAATAAACGATATTTTTCTGGTTATTTTACCATAAAGTCATTACTAAACTGCTACGGTAAAAAATACCGTACTTTATGGTGTTCCATATGAGCCAGAGAATACGGTAAATTTTACCATATTCTGGTAGTTTTGACCAGAATTTTTTTTCAGTGTGGAACTGCCGTATAAAGTGAATGAAAGTTTTGCGCGTTAAAGATAAATTAAACTCTCAATTAATAATCCATAAATAAAAGTGTTCAGGAAATTTTTTTGCAATACTTAAGTGTCTCTATAATAATTTTCACTAAATCATCAGTATCTTTATGTCCCTATACATGTGTAGCTTTTTTGTCTCTTTTTGCATTCAACATATTTTCAAGTTATTCACATTCGTGTATTTGCTTTACTGGAGAACATGGATTACAACTACTTAAAACACAATTAAAAAAAAGAATTTTGCGATATTCAGTTTAAAATCAGTGTGTACATCTGTTGGTCTGTAGGATTTTCTTTTCGATTGTTCCCGACTGTCCTGTGTGTGAACTCAGCGCAGTTGGTAAACACTATAAATTGCAGAAAAAGGTTTTAAGTGTTTTGCTTTAAGAAATGAATTTTCACTCCAGATTGGCGTATGACTTGATAAGAAGAAAAGAATATTCAGGCTAAGATAATACGCAAACTGTTTGTCCGACAGACATTGAAAATTTAAAAGAATATCAATTGTCTTTACGTATTGAAATTTCCCATTTCCTCTGAATAAAATTTTGAATGACAAACATTTTCATTCCTGGGCTATCTACTTTGATCCTTCAGAAATTTAATCTGAAAATCATTCATATTATTCGTATTTGCTTTTTAAATTTTATAGTAACTGTTTTCCAAAAAAATTATTAAGATTTTTAGATCAACAATAAGTTGAAAGTCTAACATTAAAATCGATGAATGAAAGTCGGTAACATAAAACATATTGTGATCAGTTAAACAAAAGTTAAAAGGATTAAATATCACAGTTTTTTTAAAAAACAATAACACGTACAGTCATGCAAAATGTCAATCGGGTTTTGTTTAATTTCTTATTTTCGTTATTTTCTTGGGCCTTCTTTGTTTAATTCAATCATTGTTCTATCAATAACAACTTATAAAACCAAATCAGTCGCTGAAGGGTTAGGCAAGCAATAGCCAAAAGTTGATTTTTGAAATCAAATGATGCAGGAACTGTGATATTCCAAAAAAAAAAAAGAAAAAAAGAACATTTTTATCTGAAGACATTTCATGAGGAACAGAAGAAACATGCCGGGCAAACAGGGAAATCGATATCATTTAAAAAGAAAATTCTATTTCGACGTATGATTCGTGTTATTATATAAGTACGTAAAGTTACACAATTAAATACTAATTTTTGTTTCTTGAATGTTTTTCAAATTGAAATTAACTTATAAATAAATTAAAATTGTTAACTATATGCATGATATTTCAAAATAAAATTGTATCTTATTATCAATGAAACAAGGTTTTTTTGTTTATTTTTATAAGACGGCCAACCTTCAACTGGCGAAGTGAGGTCTAACTTACCGCTTAGGATGGTGTACCCATCACTCCTACTCTATTTTTTGTTCAATTGTTCCAAAAAGTTCCCAAAAGTCAATAAATTTTTAAAAAAACGGTTTTAAGAATTTCTGTTTTTCTGAAGAATAGTTCGAATTCTTCTACATAGATGGAGCTAGGGGGCTCTTGATGTTATTGGGCTTCACTTATTTAGAGTGTCTGTTTTTGAAAGAGGATGAATTTTTGCCTTTTGGTTTCTGTCTCATTTTTGATTCTGTTGTACAGGTATCTGTTTTGTTTTTTCTTTTTTCCTTTTATCCTATTTTCAGAGGTTGGACAAAAATTCAGGCCACATAAAGGAATAATTTTGACTAATGGTCGTTCCTTTATTCAGAAAATTTTTGTCCTGCTTCAGAGCTACAATGGCGTGTGGCCTCTCGGAGAATCGCCATTTTGGTTCTTTTACAACTTTCTTCCATTTTGCTTTCATTATAATTGTATTTTTCGTTCTATTTTGCTTTTTTGTGTTTTATTTTAAGGTCTTATTAATGCTTATTTTTTTATAATTTTTAACTTATTTTTTGAAGTTCTAATTTAGTTTAATTGAATAGATTCGTCCCGTAGCTTCTCCTTTTTTGATTTTGACTACACGTGTACATTTTCTTGAAGTTTCGGCGCCTGCTTGTTTTCATATTACAGATATTTGTTTCAGCGCGGTCTAGAAGACCGCACCTCCCTGCTAGTGTTCGAATATTGTGAAAGGCTTAGGGAATGGCAGTGAAACTTAGACCTCGGAATATCATGTAATCTTCTAATCCTTGTTATGTAGCAATTAGTTATGTAATTGAAATGAGTGAATAATTGTAAGGATGATTTTTTGATGAAAGTTGACATTCAACTAATTCTGAATCATTCGAATTTGAAGATGCAGAAGATCAAGAAGAGACTCAACCTTCTTTATGTTAAAGTATTATTATTGAAAAAAAAGCGTTTTAAGTGTCCATTTATTGAAACAAAACAACTGTTAGAACTGTTGCTCATAATATCATCCGACTTTGAGTATTGGCCTAGGGTCATTTTCTATAAGCTATTGCATATGAATACTGTTAATTCAATTATTTTGTATTATTATTCTGTAAACCCTGTTATGAGCAGAATACAGTTTTTATAAGGCCTCGCAAGGGAATTAGTTATACTAAGAAGAAGAGTCGAAATTCCCAGAATAAAATCAAGAATTTTGAATGACAATGAAGCGAATTTTAGGAAGTGATACGGGGGTCCAGGAAAATTCATACTCTCGAAAGACCACCAAGCTGGAAGTGAGGAAAATATGTAATTTATGCCCACAGAAGCAGAAAAGGAAAATTGCATACTTATGCATATATTGCGAAAAACCTGCTTGTTTAGAATACACTCAAAAATTTTTTTATGGAAGTGCGCAAGAATCTGAACTGAAAGAATTCCGTGTAAAAACAAGTGTTTTACCCAATGTCAATTGTTTATATTTTTTATATAGTGGCTAATTTTTACATTATAATATTTTCGTTATACATTTTTACAATGAAAAAATAAATACCATTCGAAAAATAAAAAAATATTTATGTTTTTTTTAAGATTAATATTAGTTATATATTTTGAGAAAAATATATGTTCCAAATTAATTAATTTTTCTGCTTATAATATATTTTATAAAATTAAAAATAAATATTTTTATATTAAGAGAAATATTCGCAGAATATATAAGCAGAATTTCATACTGGCTTTTTTATTAGAAAATTTTATTTGATTTTTTTAAAAATGCGGTCTCGTAGATTGTACCTCCCCAGTTAAGTCCACAATTTTCACCTCCCCAGTTACGGGTTAATCTTCAAAGATTTAGAAGACAATATTTTCATGCGCATGCATTTACAAATGTGTTGTCTTCTCATACATTTGTAACTGTGTGATATATAATAACAACTAAATAAGATAATAAATAAATAAGAACACAATGTGTCAAGGTTTTTTGTTGTTAATTGGCTGGTTGTCAGCTTTCGTTTAATATAAATAATTTATTTACATCAATAGTAATTTATAAGACTTCTTGTTATCTAAGACAACCTTCTTTGCTTAATTTTCTTTAATAGTTCTATTTCAGAAATAAATGATGCAGCTGGATTTAGGTGGTATCATCTTATTATCTATTTTGGGGATTCTAATTTACAATCACGTAGTTTAAAAAGTTCCTTAATTTTCTGAATGTTAAAAGGGGGATAATTTCTTTATCCTAACCTTTGTGTTCGACTTCAAAAGTTCCGAATTAATTTAAAATTCCCTTCTTGCACGATACATTTCAGCCTCAAAATTTTTAAATAGAATAAACCAAACTAAAATGCAAGGAATTTAATCTTTGACTTGATTTTCTTCTGCTTCAACATTTAAAGTTGATAGAATATATTCAGCTCTCCAAAATAATTGATTTGATAGAATAAAATCGAAAACTTTTGATTTGAAAATTCAGATCCGCGTTGAATGGGAACATTGATGCTATTGCAGCAATTCATTAAACAGAAGCACTTCAAACAATAAATTAATTACCGATTCCATGACATCATCAATTTCAAAAAACGTGTTAATATGTTTCTATTGTTAAGTTTTCCACGTATAATTTTCTCATTTACACCATTTGTATGTGAACTCACTAATATTCCAAAAAAATAATGTTTAATTCCACAAATTCAATTAAAATTTAATTGAAAGAAATTTGTAGTAACTTTCTTCGAATATTTCTCTTTCTCTAGTAATCTTTCTCAAAATAATGATTGTTTTCTTTTGAATCTCATTTTTGTGATTACTGAGGCGAAAAACTCTTAACTACTACTTTAAACGATAATTTTCTTCTGCTTTTAAAGGAAGAAGGGAATAAATAAAATCTTGAAATTTTTATGTAAATTTCCCATGTGCCCATTCATGCATACCTTAAATTCTTAGACAGAAAAATTCATCATCCTTTTATAAATCAGCATATGAAAGTTTGCAAAACTTCAAAGGCTGCATTGTGATGTTTCAAATATATGGTATCAGTGAAACGACGCTGTTTTTGACTTTCAGGAATTTGAGGCCCGTTCAGATTTATTTTTCTTTAAAAGTTTATTTCACTAACAGTAAGTATGGAATCTTTTTTTTCCTTAGGATAAATTTGAATCAATGAGTTAGTTTCTTAACGTAGCTTTGAGCTGGTGGAATGATGTGGAATCACAAGTTTCGCTTTCGCACAGGCATTTGTATGTATATTTTAAAAATAAATAATTTAAATATATTTCTTTCTGTGAAAATTTTAAATTGATTGAAAAATTCAAATTATTGAAGTGATAAGTCTTGTTTGAAATGAATTTCACAATGAATTAACTAAAAATGACAGTGTTAATTTAGGAAATATTCTGCTAAAACAGCAGGAACAAGAAAATATTGTAGATACAAACACTTTTCTTGAAAAATCAGTTAAATACTGAGCTAGAGATATTTGAATATAATAGTGGGTAGAAAAAGTTCAACCATAATGCTATTTCTTAAAGTACAGATCGTGTGAACAGTGTTCTTGAAATCGAATATTAAGTAGCTGTGGAAAATATTAAGATATTAAGACAAAATAGTTTAAACACGAGGCGTGGACGCCGAATTTTTGAAAGAAGGTGAAAACTAAGAATAAAAAGCCATTTTACCCTATCTTAACATTCTTGCGTAGAAATCTAACTAATGTAACATCATAAACTG
Organism: Araneus ventricosus; assembly: GCA_013235015.1. Classification (NCBI taxonomy): domain Eukaryota; kingdom Metazoa; phylum Arthropoda; class Arachnida; order Araneae; family Araneidae; genus Araneus; species Araneus ventricosus. The sequence goes on from BGPR01002723.1 coordinate 127,993, forward strand.
TAGGTAGTACTTTTAAGAAAATCTGAAGATAACTACTGAACAATTTTCACACGAGCTCAATAAGATACAAAATTTTGAATTGATATTAAACAATTTTAAAATAAATGTTCTCTGATAATATCATCTTTATGATCCCACGCCTATGAGTGTTGAATGAAAAAACAATTAAATTTAGTTCCGTTTCGAGCAAGACGGAGGCTATTTCGGGAAGGCCCATCGTAATTTTGAGCCGTGGTCGGATGGCGAGGGTGGTGCTTGGGCTGGAGCCACATCAGGGGGAGGGCGTTTGGCGCACGACATTGGATTTCGCGTGCGCCGGGCCCTCATACACGACGGATCTGCTGTGAAATCGAGTTTCGAGCCTGGAACCCTTCGGCCCCGAGGCTGAGATCTTACCATTAGGCTACCGCTATCCTAAAAATAAGTGGGAGCATTTAAAGTGCTATAGTTTGCTAAGTGCATTAGTTTTATCGAGAAACCAAGATCATTTTTCATTGTAAACCGTTCTAGCGATTTTAGAAACTTCAAAGACGCTATGGATCTTCTACATTTGATATATTATCATTCACTGAAAAATTTAAATAAATAATTTTACGTTTCTCTACTGTATATACAACCCTGATTTACGCTGCTCCGCATGAATGTGCATTAAAAACCCCGAATTCTCCAGCTCAGAGTCTCTCTTGGAGTCTTATTATAGACTGGGCTACCTAATGGAAAATGCTCAACTTATGAAAAATGAACTAATAATATTCTCACTACAAACTCAATGCAAAAAATGTTATCAAATAATTGCTGGAAGAATTTGCTGGATTTTTTTCATAAGCGAAATCAGAGCAGTTCTTGCAAATAAGGTGAAGGTAGTTTTTATCAAAGACAATAATGAGAGTAACAAATTGACTGCACGTCATTAATATTAATGCATTTTTTATAATATACTTTAAAATACGTTAGTTCTACATAAGGAAATATCACAATTCTTTGGTATCTGTGACGGTTTTTTGGAAGGCCGAAAAGCAAGACCGAAGTGGAAACTTAACAACAAATTATTGCTGCAATACAGATTTAGGAAGAAAAAATCATTTAAAGAATATATCATATATTAATAAAATAATTAAATTTAAATATCAAAAATGTAAAAACATTAAATAATTAAATTTAAATATTCTACTTATCTTCAGCAATTTCAGAATATAAGCTTCATTTTTAACCAAACGAGATATTTGGATTTTGGTACCACATTAGCAGTAACATGGAAGGAGAAGCTTCATTTTTAACTAAAAGATGTATTTGGATGTTTGTAGCACATTAGCAGTAACATGGAAAGAGAAGAAATTTGCAGGTTCAGAGCTAATAATACGTAGTAATGTCGTTAATAGAATTCCTAGATTGGCTATACACTCTAGGAAATTGCCGTAAAGAAGATTAGTGAACTCCTTGAGGTTTTCCTCACGTCTAATACAAGTAAAGGGTTTGTCCTTAAAATGCCTCCAAGGAAGAACTTCTTCACCCTTCGTATTTGAAGGAACCTAATACTGCATTAGTACTTCCTTTCAGAAGTTAATCAATCCCATTCATTGAATGGTACATTTATGCTATTAGTTAGTGGTCACGAAACGGCCAAAAAACATTTCTTTTAAATTCCGTGTTCTCACTTGTGTTGCTTTAGAAAATTGCATTTGAAGATTTCTTGTATTTTACCACAAGTTGAATTTCATGATTTTTAAAAGTTAAACAAATCACTGCAAAAACAAAAACTGAATTAAATTGAGATAATAAAGTAATTATAATAATATTAACGCATCACACAAAAAATCATTTTCAACTAAAATTAATCACTTAACTTCCAGTAACTGAGAATAATAAAGTATAACAATGAAAAAAAGAGAAATATCGAATATTGTGTTCATACAGGATCACTCACGCATATGTTCCGTATGTTCTCTTTTTAAAAATTAAACATGAAATACAAAATTAGTCAGTATCTGCTTTAAAAACTGGAATTACAGTTTGATATCTGTTTATTATCATAAAGTTTTAAATCGCTTCTTCAATACAGCTATACGCGGTGAAAATAATTTTCGAATTCGCGTTATTCAGTTTTTCAGTTTAGTTAAACTGAATAACTCAATTCGAGAATTATATGGATAGTTATTATAAGGAAAATTGCATGGATACGGATGTTCGCAGAAAGTAGTCTGTGATTCTTTTTATCATTGAGAAGCATAATAAAAGCTCTGACGAAAACTTTTAAGTTTTTATTCATTGGTTGATTTGTTTGCCACATTTAATTACAAACATATTTAATTAATAATAAAAATTAGACTAAATGTTAAAAATACTGATTATCGACTTCTATGAAGGGAAGAAATATGAATGAAGGAAAAGCATTCTAAACATAGTTATAGATTGCAGTCATGAACCAAGATGGCTCTTTCTTTTTTGACGTTAAGATCGAAATATTATTTTGTAGATAAAGAAGCATGTAAATTCGCTTCAAATAATAAAATTTTTGGCTGCCTTTGGAATTTTCAAAGATGATACAAAAATAAATAAAAAGCGGTTCCTTGCTCAATTGCGATCCATGAAAGTGCAATAAAGGGCACTTCCAAATTGAATGCTTGATTTGATTCTTCATAATGTTAACAAAACTGCTCGAGTACTTTTCCGACGAATGTATGCTTTTCTTACCGCTAACAAGACAAGAGATTTTGAAATATAAGGGTGGAATTCACATTTGTCGGTAGAATCGATACAGCTGCCCCAAACATTTTCCATAAGAACACGAGTTGGTTCCAAAGAAAAGAAAAGTTTCGATTTTGTTGTGCATCTCCAATAGCCTCACGTGACGATGGATAATCTTATATCCTTTAGTGTTGATGACTGACCAGTGCTATTCCATACTTAAATTAGCATTAAGTACAATTTTTAAAAAGTGATATTGTATTTACTTAACCCATTATTTACATTCGTCAATTTCTTGGGGCACTTGGTTTTTTATCGATTTATTTATTTATGCCTAAGCAATGGAACTTTCAGCTTCAAATACCTTATTTAAATGATGAACTGACTGCTATAAAATTTGTAAACTCAATAAAAATAAATTTTCTTGTGAAAATTAAATTAATTCTAATTAAAACTAAATTAATTAATTTTAATTAAAAAATCTCGAAATAGCGTTTCCTTTCACATTTCATTCATGTTATTATAATAATATAATATTTATCTTGAAAAAGTAAAATAATAGAGTGTTGGCACACAATGAGTTAAGCTGTATTTTGCACATTTAGAATGCAACTGGAACTCGAAATAAGAAATTTTTACTAAAATTCAATGTTTTTTCCCCCTAAAAGAGATAACCCTAAATATAGGACTTCATAAACAATGTGTTTCTCTCTCGGTAAGTCTAATATATTGTGAATTCCTTTAAAGATAAGATCGGTATTATTAATCATGTGTGTCTATAGAAAAGATGAGTATTGTTACAGATTTTTTCTTGAAATTGAATTCTGCAATCATTAGTCAGTATATTCTAAATAAATGAGCTGCACTATTTAATTTTATATTTATTTCCTTTAATTAATTCTGACATCACTTTCAAGTACTAACATATACTTAAAGTTTATTTTTATTGTGTTTGAAGTTCGATCAGCTGTGGAAGTTATTTATATATAAAAGCATCTTAATACAGGTGAAAAAGAACATATTTGCTTTTATAAATACTAATAAATGAATTAATGAATTTTCCGATCATTTCTAAGTTATCTGCTAAGAGATGAGGTAAAATTATCTGATGTGAAATCAGACCTTTCAGCCAAATAGTTTTTACAAAATATATCATGAATCAACTACACAGTTATTTATCGAAATTCCCACTATATGTGGTAGTAAAGCGCTATCCAAACTAATTAACCTTTTTGAAAATGATTTGGTTTCATTAAAGTGAAAGATAAAAATAACAGGAAAATAGAAAAAGGCCTGTATGTTTTTNGGAAAAATAACAGGAAAATAGAAAAAGGCCTGTATGTTTTTCGGAAATGGAACACAAGAAAAAAGCAAGCAAGAAAGCTAAATCAAAAATAGTTCATTAAGTAAATAAGTCGCATGACTTTTAAAAGTTTTGATCTGGTACTTAATGTAAAATATTTCGCAATGTTGGAACATGTCGTCAAAGCTCCTATCAAAGCAAGTAAACTTGATATATTTCAACAGTCGTTTTTAAAAATTGGATTGATAATATTATGAAGCTTTATTTCTAGGAAAAATTCCTGAAGATAGTAAATACTTGCTTTCATGAATAGGGGGTTTGAAAATACTTCTCGTGATAGTCCCATACACATCTAACGAGGCCTTACAATCCGCTCAAATTTTCTTTCTTTAACACTAAAGGAGAAAACTTTTCTTCTTGGCCCACATCAAAAGCTTCATCTTGGGTATGCACATCGATTGTTGAAGACGTTTTTTCCTGATTCTAGACTTCAGTCCATTAATCATCTAATCATCTAATTCATCTAATTAATCATCTATCATCTAATGTCTCCCACTTCTTTAGCTAAATTGTTATTGGTGTACTTTTCGACCTGATAGATAGAAATAATCGGAAAACAATTTGTATAAGATATATTACTTGTATTGTATCACTGGCAAAGCATACACTTCTCTTATTGCTGTATATTAATTAACTAAACATATTTTTGAAGCATTGAAGCATAGTATTTAAATCAAGTTTTCATTATAGAATTGTAAAATAATGCATTTATTCTTGTATGATATCAATCAAAGAAGATTCAGTGCGAATCATTATTTTTCTTGTTTTTCTTAATATCAATACTTCACACTAATATTTTGAATTAATATTATTTGAATTCTGTGTGATTTCAGCATTTTGTTAATTTGGTTAGTTAATTAAGAAAATCATAAGTAATTTTCTATAAAGACCCAAGAAGGTTTTGTTTTCAAAACTATTGGACGCTAGGATGATAATTGAAAAACGTTAATTCTAGATAGGTGCCCTATTGAATAATATTTAAATATATATTTCGATTATTAAATCAGTACTGGGTGCTGAAATATAAAACACACAAATAATAATACAATTTTTTGCTGCACCTTAATTATGCACCTACCTTTGCTATACTTGGCCGCTGGAGAAAATTATCTGAAAACATATTTATAACATTACGTTGTAAAAACAATTTAAAGATTAAAGAACAACAAAGTGATTAAATTCAAACATTTTTTATTAACATTTTTTATACTTAATTTACTGCCAACCACAATAGAAAAAATATCTGATTTACTTTATTAACACATCAGATTAACTTATACAATAGAACTAATTCTTCGCTGCATATAGCATGACAGAGATATAACGAAATAACCATTTTAAACACATATAAAAAATATTCTGCAGTTTTCAAGTTACACATAAAGCGCTTTCAACAATTTATCTTATTAAAGATTTAAGTGGACATATTAAGTTTAAAAATATATATAATTACATATCATTCTAAAACGTTTAATAAGAATATCTCTAGATACCCTAAACGTTGTTGAAAAACAACTTGTTAGCTAGTTACTATCAAGCATGTTGAGCTGAACTCGAGGCAAAGACACACATGCCATCTGTAGAATACTTTCAACGACCATTTTTAGTCATACCCAACAAATTATTCGTTGTTTTCGGCCATAGCACATTCAATTTATTCTTGGTACAGCTACACTGACTTTAGTATAGTTAGCAATGCGGTTCACTTAGAAGGACGTAATCGATCACTCGTTATACACAGCCTTGTAAAATTTTCTGTTGGCTCAATTGCACAAAAATTATCATTGCAAATCACTTTGAAGTGCTTACTCATCAATATACCTTTAGAATTAAGTTGAAAATCAGTTTCTCACTTTCAATTTTGCTCTTTAAATTCTCGTCGTTGACAACCACTTCTTTCAGCTTGTTTAAATGGCCGATGAGATTGTTCGCATAGCCCGTAGCACAGACTTTTGCAAATCATTGGTAAGTCCAACTCATTAGCAGACAAAACGATATTTTCAAAAATATATATTGGTCATCTTGTATATCATTCCACAGCATACTTTTTATCTGTCGACACGCTGAGAGGCCGAGAACCGAAGGAATAAAATCCCAACGGTCTCGAAACCTCCAGGATGCGTGCTATCACTTCCGAAACTTCAAAACCAAAAAGACAAAGGAATATTCCAGACAGGCGACAATTACTTTTTACACACAAATCCATCCGCAAATCAAAATGTCGAGTAAATAGTCCCGTTGAATAAATTTGATTTATAAATTAATAAAGTCGAAACAATAATGGAAAAGACATCAAAAGTTAAGACAATTAATATTTAAGTCGAATACAAAGTAAATAATTAAGAAAAATTTAGATATTTAATGAAACTGCTAAAAATTACCGTTTAAATTTCAAAAGTTGTCAGAGATGCCACACGAGATGAAAGAAACTTTGGCGGCGAAGATTTAAATATTTAAAAATACTGATAAAACCGAAAAATGATGCAGACGCAGTTTTTGCAATCTAACAAAAACATTGCCGTTATTCGGGAATTTTGATTGGAGAATGCTTATTCAGGTGACGCAAGTATTCCACTTGCGTACAAACTGCCCTCAATCACCAGATAGCTTAAATTATAACTATTAACTGATGCGAGAAAGCTTAGTTTTAGCGTAAAAAAATTAAAATGGCAAAAAATGAAAAAAAAAATGTTGTATTAATGAATTAAAGTCATAAAACTTACGGCAGCTGACGATATTCTATATCTGTATTTATTAATTTTGGATATGAAACTTTGATGTCTCTCATTGGATGTTGAATATTAACTATATAAACTGTGTATGTATTTTTGGGATAACCTGTATTTTTGCAAAATCAAGGTTTTGAATAAAATTAATTATTTTTTGAAAATGATATGCTTAAAAAAAGTTACATCAAGTTGAATCCCATCACTTTGTTTCCCCCTGGGAGCAATAACTGTCAACTGCAAATGGAGATTGCAAAACATGTAAATGATTTGTGGTAAATGGTAAATAGAAAACCTCGTTAAGTAATTCAGTTTTTAGAAGCTATAACAAATTTTCTTGGTGGAGAAGACTCGCAAAACCTCTCCGAAAGGCTACAAACTTCCTAGAAAGGTAATCATGAGCATGTTTGCAGAGCTACAAAAATATTTTTAGACGAAATCTATTATTGCTTTATTTTTATTTGATAGTATTCTCTAATCAACCTCAATATTTTTTTTTTATTTTTGGTTATTATATTCTTTTAAATTTTTCAGTCATACAATCAATTTCGAAACAGAGAGAATAACAAGCAATCGGTTTTAGACATATTTACTAGACTTTCAAAATGATTCTCAAATTATTTTTTTATTCTAAAAAGAATTGTTGTTGTCCTAAACTTTCTAACAACTAATGTATATTTTAACTAACTATTGTATATATTAAAGATGATAAATGACATAATAAAACTTAATATCTAATTCAGTAATTTAACAAAAGAGTTGCCAATTTCCTCAATGTAACTTGATCAAAGTCGTCTTAGAGTAAATGCGCGTAGATGCCTCAAGGCATCAAGGAATTCGTAAATTAATTATCATTTTATTAAAGTTATTTTTCACCTTTATCTGATAATCTAAAAAAAGGGCCAGAATATATTGCAACTACTACAGCCGCAATAATTTTTTTATATATACGAGATTCAAGATTCACAAATTTTTTATTACGATTATTGGGGAAAATCATTTGTTATCACTTTGTAATCTTTTGTAACCGATTGGATTTCAATTATAGCAAGGTTATAATAATAGCGACAAATGTAACAAGTTTATAATGATTTAATATTTATAAGTAAAGCCAGGTAAAAATAACTATTTGAGATACAGAAAATGTACTTCTTGTATAAGGGAGAACGTTCAGAATGTAAAAATACGACTATTGGAAAATAACTTTTTAGTGCCTTAATCATCTGTTTTTTCCTTTCATATAAAAATATTCTATTATCTGGACTAGGGCGCACCCAAGTTTGAATCAGACCTATGATTTATAAAATCTAAAGCAAAAATTAAATAAAAATGATGATGATAAAAATTATTTTTTAATTTCAACTAATTTAATTCGATAAACTACATCCTCAGTTTTTTATAAGCATAAATGGAAGACACTCATAAACACTTAGAAAAGCCAAATATTGAATACATGTGGCTATTTTTTCAATACGGAGATTTTAGAAGCATTGGCACTGAAATATCCACATCTTTCTTAAGGAATATTTAGTAAAAAGAACCTGCAGATCGTCTTTCAAAAGAGGTGAATGAAGCCTCCTTGAAAATGATTTCGTAAATTCTTTAAACAATGTATGAACAAAGGCTTTGAATTTTCAGCCTTTAAGCTAAGATCGGAGAAACTAAGAATTTACTTTATTTTGACCTTACGTTCTAGTGTTCAGAAGTAAGAATGTAGTATAAAAATGTTCATCGGGATAAATTACGAGAATAATTACTAAATATACATGACATTTTAAAGTAAAGCGGATAAAGAGAGGCATGAACAAAAAAACTATAGAAGTTGTTATATATAAAACTATATAACAATAAAGATGAGCCCAAGGTGAAGAGGAGGTAATAGTCATCTAACTAAGCAAGTTTCGTAATTACTTGCCGGCTCGGTTATGAAAACTACAGGTGATAGAGGAAACGGATTTCTCAACCTGATGTCAGAGCTAAAATACAAAAATAACGCGGACTAAATAAATTTACATTTATTATTTATTTTGTGGGGTTACCTCAAGAGAGTCTCGTGTAAGAAACTCTTGGAGAATCTCTGGAGAACTTAACCTCTAGAACTGTGGCCGTTGCCACCGACGTGGGCTATAAATCTGGTACGTTCAAGAGAGTTCGTCAACCCCTCTATCTCCACTGCGAGGTGTACATTGAGGTTGGTGGTCGCGTCATTGAACACAACTTGTAATAAAGTATGGGCTAATAGAAATGAATTTATTACTTTTGTGTTATTTTTATGTTTTCGTTCTTTACATTAAGTTCAACATTATGCGCCCTCTACCGCCGACTTATCAGTTCCGACCCGGCAAGCCATTACATAACTTGCTTGGTTTAGTGTGTACTACAACCCCTTCACCTTTGGTCTATGTTTTTGAATCTTCCAGTTTATATATAAATAAGGGAAAGATGCAAGTGTTGCGACCTATCAACAGTGTACCACAAAGAAGGCAGTTGAACAGTCCCTAAGTATCTGCTAAAAATGTTTGCAAGTAAACATGCACATGTAAAAAAGAAACAAATAAAATGCTTTTACTTTAATCTGATTATTAGTTTTTAAATAATAAAAAACAACACTGTTTACTTTTCATTAAAAAAAATCAAATAGGTTTTTGGTTTTGTTCCAGGATGAGTTGCTCAAGACGATTCGAAATTCAGGGTACAAATTTCCAATAGAGGTAGAAAGCGCAAAAGCCAGCCAGAATAGCATTAGAATTTGTGACTGGAAGCGTTACTTGGATAGGAGGATACGGATACACAAAGGCGCAGAAATGGCAAATCAATCACAGTTGGAAACGACTTTTTTGGCGATGCTTCATACAGGAAATGTATGTGCACATATCCAGGTGTATATTTCGGTATGTGTATATTTCGGTTTCACAGCAACAGCTCAACGTTCTTATCATTCACAGTCATGCATGCTTCACAGTGGTGGCGAAAGGATTGACAAACCTTTCGAAAATACTCGGCATTTTGGGAACTTTTGCAGCTGCAAAGGAGATTCCCGTGACGTGTTTATCATGTCAGCCATTTCATTATTACTAAACTTTTGCATCTTATCCTTAGGCAGTTGGAAATATAAACGATTAGCGCTGAAATCCAAGTGCAGCGCTGGTAAGCAACGCCCTCTAACTCAATTGATTTGCAATTCTGGCCATATTTTCCTGCGTACTCTGGTTTGTTTTTGTGTGTTCTACGTCCTCTAACAGTTCGTGCGATGAATTTTGATTTACGCTTTATATAAATGCCACCGGGGCTTCTCAAACTCGATGATGAGAAGCCAACGGATAAGTAAGCAAGGTTTCATTCCCTGGGTGAGTACAATATAGTGGTGTTGCTCTTCTGGGCCCTTAACCAAAGTAATGGGTGGGTTCGTAGCATGGGCCTCTCGTAATGGAGATTATAATACATCGACCACAGTGGCCGTATTAATTGTAGAGGTGGCCGGTCTTGCAGTGCACCCCGGATGCTAAGGCTTGGCTGAGAAAATATTTTTTGGTTACCCTTTTTATAACTGAAGTATATAATTGTTTAGCTTATAGATTTTTATCATAATACATAGCTATTTTTGATAAAAACTAAAAAAAATAAATGTATCAACTAATTTAATTATTATTGGAAATGTTTTAAATACTGGTATTTGGAAATCTTTTCCTATCTGTTCCATTTTAAACTAATTTAATTGTTTACACATCGCTATTTGTTGTCTGTTAGAACTCGAATTTTTCCGGGCTTTATTTCCGATTTGAATTTCAAATGCTCTACGATAAAACGATGTGCTTTCATTGTCACTCACGTTCAATTTTTAGAATTCTTCTCTTGAATTCAAAGAGCAAATTCTCCCAACCTAGTCTCACTATCACAGTATTTGAATGATTCTAAATTAGACCCACGTAAAAATGTTTGTCGCTGCATTGGAATTAATTTACATATCAAATCATCAACTTCTGTCTACAAGTAAAATATCTTAATTTGCATATTCATATTTCATGTAAGGGTTTGTGTATTGTAAGGGAATTCTATATTGTATAATATAGCATATATACATTTCAAATATATATATACAATACAGTTGCATTATTACAATGAACTAAATATTAAATAGAAACTACAGATAATTCGGGCAAAAGTAATTTATTTCGTTAAAAAAACTGTCTTTTAATCCTTCTTATTGTGTTTTTTGGTAATAATTTTTAGATTTAATAAATTTAGTGTTTCTGACTTGTAACAATGGGAAGAATACATAACTAGACAGAGGAAAATAGACTTTTCGAAGAGTTAGTAATGCAGATTTTTTCTTTGACATATGAAGCAAGTTATGAATAATTTGAGCTTATTCACATTTCTAATCCATGCGTAGGAAGATTTTTTATTAATGAGGTGTAAAATTTCGTCTATAAATAATTACTGACTTTTATTCCTTTGAAAATTTGTCATGAATGTTTTCGGAACGAAATAAAAGAAAAAGCTCATTAAAATGTTTGACAGTCTACGGTTCATCCTGTAAAATTTATTGGCTCTAAATATTCCACTTAAATTCTTTCTTTTATATACAATATATTAAGAAAAAGGGTAGAATATGAGGAATTTCTTAGTAGAAAAGTTTGAATATCAAAAAGTAATAAGATTCGTAATGAGGTGGCAAAATTAGTAGACGCATTTCCTGAACTCTTGCGCTCAGATATCAATATAGCCCATACAAGCATGGAAGAAAAAATCTCAGTGCATTGCTTCTTGTTCATATAATGAGTCTTTTAGACTTTTTAATTTTATAGTTTTTTTAAAAATTGTGTCCCTTGGTTAAAACAATTAAATATAACTCCAAAAACGTTTTAAATATCACAAATAAATTTTCCACAAGGCATTGTGAAGGAGGTATTCAAATTTATTATTCGTCAAAATTCTTTTCATTATTTAAATTTGATTCCATTAAAAGTCTTAAAGAGATTTCGTTTTTTTTATTTTTCATTTTAACGGATGCAAATATGCGAATTTGGATCAAAGCAGCATTTCGCATTAGTGCATCTGTTATCACAACAAAAAATCCTTTCAAATTATTTTCTTTAAATTAAAATTAAACTAATGTAATTTCAATATATTTGGTTGGTGGTAAGTTGTCAGTTTGAGGACTTTGAGAATCAACTTTACTCAATTTTCTATTAAAAGAATTTAATATATATTTATAAAGAATTTGGAGCATAAACTTAGAGGATAGACATCCAAATACTCAACACTGATGACTCTTTCAGCTCTTTGAAACGTTTTGATTGATCACTGTGGTATTAGGATATGTAGGAAAGGAAGTAAAGTTTTTTTTGGAAGAATTATCTTAGAAGGATTACAGCATGAAAACTACCCTGCACTACCCCCAGGATTAAAATTCATGATATTCATCTCTGAAATTAGCTTTTAAAACTAAAAATGTATATTCTGATGTTATTTACAATATGAAATGCTTTTACATCAATCTTGTTCAGAAATAATTTAATGTAGAGTTCTCTCTTTTCTGTAAATAAAAACCGTTGGAAAAAATATAAAAAATGCGGTTAAGTTTTTCTTTATGGTTAAATAGGGTCCTGGAATGAAGAGATTTGATCTCTGAATTGATTTTTGTCTACATTTGAATTTAACAGAAACACAGTTAAAAAAAAAATGATTTTCTTCCATTTTTCGTCATAATGCACGAGACATTGTGCAACAAAAAATTTTAAAAGGTATCAAGTCAGAAAATTAAAAGTCTTCTTTCTTAAAAATCTTCTTTTTTAAAATTATTCTTTCAATCAAAATCGTCAAGTCGCTTATATCCCCGCTGTCGATTTATCTCTGCCTCAACAAAGATTTTTCATAAGTCTGTTATGTTATCAATTTTATGCATGTTCTAAAATTTTGGTTTCACTAATAGATTTGTTTTGTTTTTTCACTTTAGCGCTGCTTTGATTGGTGCAGCTATAGATGTTCGTATCACCACGCAAGCTGTCTCTGTGCAATATCTATAGAGATTGTGATCTTGGAACTTTGATGTCATTGCGCTATCTTCTTATTGTTTAGCAACGGATTCGGAAACCCTCCGTGCTTTTGCGCATGCGCCGGACACAGTTATTTTCATCAAAATAGGGGGCAAGTGAAGAATGGAAGGGTGATGTTTATATTTTACTGAGCATGATCTAACAAAGAACTCCGGAAATGCGCTTATATGATTTATTGCCTGACACCCTTTTCCGGTGTAAAATCGTCCAAAAGTGGTAGTCTCTGAATCCGTTGCTGAACAGTATCTTTGTTTGTGTACATATGTTTCTTTCTGGGCACTTGGGTGGACTGTGCTATCTCGAATGCACATGTGTGGAGTAGGCTACCGGGAACCTCAAGGGTTTTCTTTGAAAAATGATAATGATGAAGTATGAATGGTAAGTAGAAGGAAAGGTGACGGCATCTTGAACAAAAGTATGCATTTGCAAAAGTAAGCAAGCGTTAGGCAGCAACATCTTGACAATAAAAATATTGGAAACTACTAATACAAAAAGACGCTAAAAAACTTGGTAACTATCTCTAGCAGTTAGTTGTAGGCATTCTCCGAGAGATGCTCTAGAGGTTAAACATAGGCGAGAGAAAGTCCAGTTGGAAACTTTTCCTGGTGGATAAGCTTTAATTTTCTTCTGTTTCTGTGAAACCATCAAGTGCAGTGGTGTCCTTAATTCCATCGAGTCTAGTAAGACATGATGGTGTATATTAGCAATTACAAGGAATAGATTCAATTAAGAATTGTGTGAATTTTATAATCACATCTTAGTATCATTAATCTTACATCTCAGGTAAAATCACTTTTGGTGACTAAATTTTTCTAGTAAATCAAGTAAAATAAAGCAAATTCACCCTCCTAGAAATTCTATTATGTTTTCCGTCCTATAAAATGTTTTTTATTAGGAAAAACATTTCCCGTTAGAAAGAATCTGACCATAACAAACTAGGTCTTTGGGAATTAGCAAAACCAAACAAAAAAATCGCTTCTTTAAAAAACGTAAATTATTTTCTCATTTGATGAAAAAAAACTTCTAATTTAACGCACAAATTTTGCCACGTGGGTATTTTTTCAGTAGTAAAGGGAAGATAAGTATCAGCTTATTTGTTTATTTAAGTTTAAATAAGAAGTTAATTAAGTTTATGAGAAACCGTTCTAATTATTTATCATATTTATAGACAACACTGAATTAAATTTGGAATTGAGACACAATTTCTGAAATCTTTTTTATTAATGTAAGTTTCGAATATAAATTCATATTACATCATTATTGTGTGTCGTTTTCATGGGTATGTTCATTGGTTTTGCGATCATGACCTCTAGTAGAAATGCAATTGAGTCACAAACGTGCATATTAAATGACTTATTGGCACTTCAACACACCTTGGTGAATATTGATAGTTGTATACATAATGCTAAACATATAAGCGAATTAATGCAGAAAAAAACAATCCATTTACCTTATTCGAAAGAGGAAATATAGAAGCACACAATCTAAATAAACATCTTCCTTACTTTTCAAAAACCCAACTCTTTCTGAAGCTATATGAATAAATGAATAGAGATATTCCTTTTAAGATTGAAACGTACCAAGTGAAATCATTAAATACCTAAACTAAATTAACATTTCATTGCTCGTGTACTTGACAGTAACATTCTTCTCCTAGAGATACTGTTAAAACGTTAGTAAATTTATTTTGTATTTCTTTTTGATAAATGAATCATCGTTTCAATTACCATATAATTCTATTGTGTGGACTTACGACTTGGTTAATGCCTGCTTTCCTGCGCTGAATCTCAATTGAAGTAAATGACCAGAAAATCTGTCCAGTACCTGCCTTAATCATCTCACTCCTAAAATAAACGATGGAGGGAAAGGAGGATTAATTTTAATGAGGAAATAATTCATCTCTAAGCAAAATCTACTTTTATTACATCCACATTTGGAAGAAGATCGCTCTAATCTTTTTAATGGGCAAAAATTATTAATGGAACAGGCAGAAAATCATCTGCTACGCTATAGGAATTAAGTTGATGATCAAACTTGTGGTCGCTTACTCATCTGACAGGATTTAATATGTTTCTACAAGATTTCGGTAAATTAGTGAAATTCTATTTATCTTTGATGAGCATTTCAATATTCGTACATTGTAAATGACTAAAAGAGCTCATCGGGAAATTCAGAACTAATGTAATAAAGAAACTTCATAATAGTACGAAGTGTTCAAGAAAATGATTCTATCACCTAATAAATCAATTCCATAATTATATAATCAACCTTATAATTTTAGCCCACTTTTTCCAATATTTGTTTAAATTCAAATTTTTGTTTCAAATTCGAGTACAATGTTTGAATTTTAAATTGCTACGGACATAAAAACACAAGTTCCTTAAAGAATTTAGGGGGCTAAAGGGAATGAAAAATTAGAAACATCTCGAGCCCATTAATCAATGAAAAAATAATGACGAATTTCTGTTGAAACAGTTTTTGCAAAATTCATGTGAAGTTAGATTTTTCCTCTCTTTGCATTAAATTCGTGCAATTAGGCGAGGGAATTATAAAAGAGGCCTTGAGTTGAAAATAAAGTTCTGATTTAATGAAAAAGTACCAATTAATGGTTTATTTCTTTAGCATTAATGAAGACAAAAGTTCTTTAACTTGACGTCTTTGTAAAACGCACGTTAACTGACATCAAAACTAAAAAGATAAACCGAGTTTTAATGAAGGAAATTTTGAATATACAGCCAAGTCATTAAGCTACAAATAAGGCTTCAAAAGAAAATTCCGGGTATATTTTTACCGTCAAATATCAAAAATAAATACTTTCATAATAACTCTAAAACTTAAAGAAGTTATGGGATTACGTGCAAAGAAGAGATAAAATAATATAATTTAACACTCAATAGCTAAATTAAACTAATGATAAAAAAGGTACTTCCCAACATATTTTGGATTGTACACTGTTATTAAACACAGAAAACTAGTAAACACCGAGGTCCGATTTTACAGAATTTAAAAAGACTTCATTTATGAATATGTCTCCCTTGGTTAAAATTAAGGTATAACTTCCTCATTTCATGAATACTGGTTGTATTTAATGAAATAATTTAATTTCAGTAATGAAGACAAGTAAGGAAACGAAGAAAAAAGTTATCTACTTATATACTCTAGGGAGCTAACACAAATAATTATATCTTATAATAATCACATTATTGAATACCACTCAAAGGCATTTACAGAGTAATGGACGCATCACAGATCATATTTATCACTCTTTAGAGAAATGCTTATGAATTTATCCAGGTTAAATTTTCTGTGATGTATTCAAGCACGATATTTTTAAAGAATAATCAACTTTATATACTTTCCACAATTCTTAACAGAATTTCTTTCAGATTTTGCAATAATTTTCGAAACTTCTCAGAATTAAAGATAGCTAAAATAAAGTCGTTAAATATCTTAATTTATTTTTAACTAGCAGTACCTGCACGGCGTTGCCCGTGATATGATTATTATTATATCTGTGCTCAGAACCTGAGAGCATGAAAGAGGAAAAATTAATTTTAAGAATGAGTCCAACCATCACCCGACATGACACGGATATGTCGCCTCATTTCTTCCTCCTAATGGATCCTGAAAACATTGAAATAGAAACATATTTTTTAAGATTTTTTTAAAAATTAACAGCAGGTATATCTTTTTTGCTTGAAATTTTTCGTTATAAAGCTTCGGGATACACAATATTCGCTTTTCTTCAGTTTGGAGCTAAAATGTACAGATTGTCGTCTTTTACAACTCTTGAAGAGCCACATACAGTTGACCATATGAGGAACAGGGCTTGAGAAGATTGAGTCCTACAACTTTTAAGGATTTTCCTTGCGCTTTGTTGATGCTCCTGGCGAAACTTAATTGTACAGGGAACTGAAGGCGTTTAAATTGGAATGGGAAATCCGAAGGGATGATTTGGATTCCAGGAATGAAAATATTCTCACCTGCGGCATGTCCAGTCATAATTGGGGCTTCAATAATACTAAGCATCAGTTTCTTAATACAGAGTCTTGTTGCATTGCAAAGTGAAGGTGGATGAAGATTTCTGATACGAATTATTGGTTTCACAATCTTTAGCTCTAATGTATGTGAAGGTACTCCAGGTGGCTCCAATGTGTTCATAAACTCTGTTGTGTAGTTAACTGCCTCTTTGATATCACATGTAGTATCAATATATTTGTAAACTTGAACACTACCAGGAAATTCTTGTAAATGATTTTATCATGACGCTGACATCTTTGTTTCTTGGGGCAAGAATTGTTCTTTGTCACAGCCATGAGTAGTCAATAAAGTCCTGTGTCTCATTTGGAAACACTGCTTAATTCAGCTCTTGCTGAGTTTTGACAATCCTTCCAATGCTTTGCATCGCTACGCATCCATCTTGATTATCCGGAGTAATGGCACCATTTCCTATTTTCAGCAGGTTTTCTACAAATTGCTCTGCTTAGGGATCACCGTTGAGATGAACTCGCATGTTTGTTGTTTGTCCAAGTCTCTGAATGCCACTCTATAAGTACGAAGATTTTAAACAGGTGTGCCATTCATCCACCCTAGTTCTACGGGGAATAACTTTAAGCCTCCGCGAAAGTCTCAAGTCACCACCTTGGTAATGCCTCCCATTGTATCATTTTTATGCCTGATGTCTTTCAATGTAACATCTAGTGCTTCAAACGCAGCTTTGTGGGACATAGTGCATTCATCCCAGACAATTAGTTTACAATTTTTTACAATCCAGTAAACTTTTTTAATTTTAAATTTAATTTCTTCCTACAAAAATTTAGGTGAAATAAAATATGAAAGCAAAATGTATTAGGATATTAACTCAGCTTTCAGCAATGAAATATGTGGTTAAACAATGAAAACGGTTTGAATTGCGTTGCAACAATGAAAAGTATTGTTGTAAATTATACCAAAAATATTTTTATTAATTTATTAACCTTAGAGAAAATAGTGTATGGCAAATTTTCCGCTTAAATCAAACTTTTAGACGTTTAAAATATACTTCATTAGAAAGGAAATTGCTTGTTTTTCTTATGGTGTATCTATTCTCTTGATACGATTATTTGAAAAAAGGGCAATGGAGAAATGAGTATGAAAAACCACTCAAATTACCAAAAGATATTAATTAAAAAATTTTCTAGATAGAATTTAAAAACGACATGCTACGACATGCATTGAGTGAGCATCAGGGCTACCTGTGTGCCAAATTTCTAACCTGAAAGTGCAATATTTTAGGTCTAAATATCGCATATATACACATGCACGGTCTTTTATATAGAGAGAGATTAGTAAAGGAAAAGTTTAAATTAAGCTATAACTTTGAGCTAAAATGCTTTCTCAGAGCCTCACTAGATGTCGCTACGAATGCAAAAGAGCATAAAAGGAAATTGCTTAGCGTTATTTCCACCCTCTTTTAATGTGTCATCCAAACCACCACATTCATATACAGGATCATATTTTTATTGTAGTAGAAATAAACCTATTTATAAGGAAGTGGTCTTAAAAACCTGCCTTCTAGTGCAATGATAAAAGATCTGATTAGAAAATTTTAAAGTTTTGGTTAGGTTCCAAATGATTTCAAGTAAACTTTTTTTTATTAGACTGCGCTATTACATTACCTCTGAAAGTCCACACTTTGAAAACAAAATAATTTAAATTCTTTATACATGTTTTTACAATAAGAAATTTATTTAGATGGGGGAGTTGGGTTCGATTGATATACGGGAACATTGATACAATCCATAAATTTTGAGGATAGGAGGAACTCAAGATGTTCACATCCTCTCACATAGACGCCAATGTAACCCTTAGCAAAGGGCATATTTTTCGGCCATGTTTAGTCAAAAGTTAACCAGGCTGCTAACCGTTTCGTCTAAGTAATTTATACTCTAAGTATGTGTTGCGAGAATTCTTCAACCAGTTACGTTTTCCAGACAGGCAAGCTACTCTAAAGGTAGGAAAAAACATTTATTTTCCTGAAGTATTTTAAATTTTGAAGTAGTTTAGCGTTGTTTCAGTGCGACAACTTGTTTTAAGTAAAATGGTCTATTGGGACAGATTGACACAATTCTTCTATGTGTATCAATGTGCCTTAAAAGCCAGGTACATCGCAACATCGTCTTCAGAAATAGAAAAAAATGTAAAAGTGAAGAACAAAGTAAGTAATATTCAAACTATTACTCGCAGCATGTCTTTAGTCAAGATAAAGAACGACAGTTAAATCATTACATCATACAACTAGCCGCCAGCTTGTTCGAAGGGAATATAATTTCAATTGATCATTTATGCATAATTTGATATTCTTGATTACTTAAACAAACTAATTTTAAACTTCAAATTGTGATAGACATTTAACCCATGTTCTATCAGTAGCGTTCCATCTGTTCTGTTCGTGTTCTACATGAATGTCCCTAATAGAGTCGTCTAATAGCTAATTGAGCGTTGTCAACGTCAACTTCATTTTCACATCCAGAGGCATCTA
>BGPR01002723.1:147355-164269 GCA_013235015.1 Araneus ventricosus
TATATGAATTATTCATTAGCATTTACTATTTTTATTTAACATAAAAAAGAAATGTAAATATTTATTTATGATAAGGATAAAGTTTTCATTACATTTGCATTCGTCGAAATGTTTTATTTTTTCACAATTTTTATTCCTTAAGGACTGGACTACCATATATTTCTAAGTCATTAAATTTTTAGACTTTTCAATTATTATTTTATTTGATGAATTGCTTTGCTTTTATATTATTTTACATGAACTTCACTTCAATTATTTACTGCTTAATTTAGAATTTTCAAATTATGAAATTTAGTTACATGAATTGCTACATGTGTATGTTGTTTTATATATACATCGCATTTTATAATCAATTAATTTTATAATCAAAACATAATAAAATTAGAAATAAAATTTACTTTTCTTTCAAACTTGTTACTTTTCAAATGTTATCATGTAGAAATCGTCAGTAATAATGTAGCATTTTCATTAACAATGATTTTTGTAAATTTCTCCTTAGTTACTAAATTAAGTGAAAATATCTATGTTTCAGTTTCACATAGAGAACAACTTCTTTTTATTCATGTAATGCCTTATGAAACTTCTTTTCAAATTTTTATACTTAATGAAATCGCAAGCACATGAAATTAAACGTCATTCCATTTCCTAAATAAGGATTATCAGATGGAGTGTAATAAGCATAAGCCAATGGCGCAAAACAACCAGATGTCTTTGCTACTTTTTAGTAGTTTTGAAATATGGATGTTTAGAGGCTTATCCAGGAAAAGGATGAAGAGTAAATACGACTTATCTTGAAACAAGTTGTATTCTTGGAATACGATTTATGTCATATTAAAATAAATTTTTGAGAGTTTTATACTGAAATGGATTTAAATGGTGACTCAATTTTCTATCTGCAGACTGTTTTCAAAAATTCGTTCAAAGAAATTTCATAGTTGATTCTTCCAAGAATGATTTAAACAGTACATTTCAACTGCTTTTAGATTTCATAAATTTTAAAAACTTCGTGAATTCTAAAATATTTTCGCTTAAATCATGAAAACGTTTATGGTTTTAACTTTTTGTTATTTAAGCAGAATTTCACAGTTCGGGTATTCCTTACTTGTAGGATCGGATCCTTTTGTATTTATGCTGTTGATTTATAAGTTATTAAGCATTCGTTGATGAATGTTTACATTGGATTTTGCATACTTTTTTATTAAATGCTTGATTCATTTATAATCAAATTCTCGTTTTGCATTCCGTTCTTTTTCATACTCACATATATTTACATGCGAGTACACAAACACGCGGTTCTTCGTCACTAGACAAACAACTGCTGGTATTTTTGTTTAAATGTGAGTAGTAAAATTAAATAAATACAAATTACAAATAATATTTTCGGGTTTCAACCCACGAAAAGTTTCTTTATATTCTTCTCGTTGACTGTAATCACATTTAGAAAGTTTAAAATTATTTTTGAGAAATCTTACAAAAAGCATTTTATGTTTAAAAATTTCAATAAAAACACATCGTTGCGTGATATTATCAAAGAGGGTCAGCTTATGCAGAAGTGGTAGCAAAATATGCAGATTTATGCTAAAATTCGTGATGATGGTGGGCAGTTGAATCTTTAAGATAAAGTTATAAAGAAATTTATCATATCGCTTATGACATAAGATAATTTTATTGTAAGCTTTTAAACTTTTTAAGTGCGAGTTTTACTTATCCTGCAAATCTTAAATCAAATAATTTTTCAGACATTGTAGAAAGTGCTACAAAATATTTTCTATTGGAAAAAACACGGAAAAGGAATTAAATGGATAATATTTTCAAAGCGAGAACCCTTAGAGGTAACACAATAGCGCAACTTAATCACAAAGTTGTCAGATATAAATTCTAGTGTTTCTTTTTTATGCTTCAAAATGGGCTATTTATGGCATTTTTTAGGTTAATAATGCATTTCAGCTTCTTCCTGCAAGCGAAATCTTTCGTATGACGCGGGAGACAGAAATAACATAGATTGATAACATATATATTAATAGATTAGATTGATGATTGGTGGATAAGGAGACCAATGCAATGAACCGGGATTTCATCTTTAACATAATTAAAACTTTTAAATTTTCTTGTCAGAACTGTTAGCATAGTTCTAGAAGGCTTAGGTCTGTTTCTGATTGTTGAGGACCAATTTCGTAGAAATAGTGTTACATTTTCACCGCATAAATACCAATTTTAACTCTATCGATACGGGACCGTCCCATACGTCCCTTCAAGAAAAAGACGATAGCTGCCCGAAGTGTCCGACTATCACTCTGAAATTTCCACCCCGTTTCGTTAAGTGCGATTGATTTCACACTCGCGGCGCGTGCTTCCTTCATTAGAGTGGCTCGCCCAGATGCGTTTGGGGAAGAGGGTGGTTTTCTTGCAATTTCGACAATGCCAACTGTCATTGTGGTTTTTAAGGGGGGAAGTGAATTTCCCTTATCATTGATAGAGGAGCTCGGGCGTTCCCGTATTTTGAGGTCCCTTTATTCCTATGCCTTAGGAATGAGAGGGTTAATAATAAAAGTAAGATCTTTGGTTGAATATAACGGTTTGGAAGACATTCTCGAAAACAGTGGAAATGACGTTAAGCTATGTCCTTTTATTCCCTCTCGCATACGTAGTGACATCTAGTGAGGCTCTGAAAAGCTGTTTTAATCCAGAGTTGTATGTTAAGTAATATGACACTGCTGTGCTCCAAAGTATCTTTGTCGTATTTGTGTAATTTGAGAAACAACAAATAGGGATCTTTATTTTTGTTATGTTTACTCTTAACCCCTTAAAGATCGAATTTCTTTTGCTATATAATAAGATGACCCCTCTTGTTTTGGAAAGGGGCTGTCGTTTTCATTCATCTAAGAAGGCATAGAATACTTGAGTTGTTTATGGATTCTACGTATTTTTTGCGTCATATTATAATGCTAATTAATGAATAAATTTTAGTTTAAAAGCCTAAAAATGCTATAATTCGATGCATTTCAATATCACGGGCGCGAGACTTAAGGTTTTTAATTATATTTCAACGGCCGGCTTTTGAAAACGGTAAATCGATAATTTTGGACGTATAAATAAGTTTGAAAACTAGATTTTTTCATTTATAATAAAAAAAACTTTTTTGTAAAGAATTCTCCTACTTAGCGCTAAAATTTATTTTTGTAATCAAAAGTTTATAATTTTTAATTTACAAAAACAAATTATTTTGAAATCCTCAAGCTGAATTGAACTTGTTTACATATTTAAATTTTGCTTATCGAATGAAAAATAATGGATGCTGCAGAATTCCAGTCGAGGGTAAATATTGGGATATTCTACATTTCATTCATTCATAAAACAGAAAAAAATGTTTATTTACTTTTGTAAAGCTATTTGATCAAAACGAAAAAGTTGGATAAAAATTTCCAAGGATGATGTCTTGCCATGTTTGCACTTGTGTCTTACTATCTGATGGGGTCACTTCTCCGCTAATGGAAATGCACTTAATGGAAAGAAGGCAAATTTTCTCTTTGGGATAAAATCAAATATTTGGAAAGTAAATCAAGGGTAAAGGATTGTTTTTGTTACGGCTAGAAGCTAACAATGAACTTCGGACAAAATGCTGGAGTGACAGTGGGATTATTTTGTTCCATAGCTGGTCTACTCCGCTTGCCTTCATTAGGATGATTGGAAGTATTATTCATAAACTGCCGCTTATTGTTAAACAGATGTGGTCAATTAAATGTATCACAACAAATGTGATTATTATATTAAATAAATATTAAAAAATTATATATCTACTAATAAAGAAAAATCTAAGTATTTTATTTCAGCATTGTATACTTTCGTGCCTTGTGTATTGTTCTTTGCTTCGTTAATATATAGTGGATCAAATTTTTTCGCCATTATGTTAGAGTTTTCTTAATTTATTAATTTTTGATTAATGAATGAAATCATACTGAAACTAATATTTTTACATAATTATTTTAATCAATTAATGGCATAAGAACTTAAGACTAATCATCTCTTATAAATAAACTATTAAAGACGTAAGAAAGAAATGCTACCAATTCTTAATTGCTTTGAAGAAATTGGCACTTTTATTTTTGAATTTACTCTGAATGACAGAAGACAGACGATCCATTTGAAATTTTTGATGTGAAGTGAAAAAATTTAGGCGATGTACATATGTTCTCATTAACTATGACAAAAATGAAGTAAAGATTTTTATTTTATACTTAATATACACAGCTGTGCAGAGATAAATAAAATTTTAATTAAAATGTTTAGCTAAAATATAAAGTTTTGCCTAATAGTAGATAACAACTTCCCATAGACCAGATGAAAGGTCCTTAACAGTAAAATGTACAAGATTTTTCTGAAAGCAGTGTGCATTTTTTGAAGAATGTATTCCCTAAAAAACCCAATATAATAGAATTAAATGTACTACGAGTTTAAGTAACTATATGTCGTTAAACGCTACTTTGAACTTATGCTCAATAACATGCAGTTAAGAATCTACGAACATAACATGACGTGTCATAAACGTGTCAGTTTATCTTTCAAGTCAGATTGTAGCTATTATTCAGATTGTGTTAATACTTAATTTTATTAAATGGATTCATGGAAGGTTCGAAAAACCGTTTCACACCTCTGAAGACACACAAAGATAAGAATTTGTTTGCCCAACCTATCTTCTAAACCGTAGAAAATCAATTTCTCCTTTACTCTGAAGTCAAGTGAATCTCAATTCCAATACTCACGAATAGTAAATACATTGAAGTTTCAGAAATTCTTAAACTTCAAAGTATTTACTATTCGTGAAAAAAAATGATGATTAACATAATGTTTCTTTAAACTTCAAACGTGTAATTTCATATTGACGGTCAAAATATGAATACTTTCCACCAAAATTTATCTAGAAAGCTTCTGAGCTATAATGAGTTTAAGTGCATTGCCGAAGATTGAATATAGCTTTTATGTAATCTATACTTATAAAAGATAATGTTTGCCTGTGTGTGCGCGCGATGTTTAGACGACAAATTCACTTACAGCCTTGAAATATGGCAAACAGGTAGTGGTAATAGTGAATTCGTGCACTTCGAAGCCCGAATTTTAAAATTAAATCTAGAAACTGTTTTATTTATTTATTTATTATTTTGTGGTATTTTGGGTGATTTTTCGTACTCATTTCTCCATTCATTACATTTTTTCTAATAATTGTAGGAAGAAAATAGATACACCATAAGAAAGAACAAACAATTTCCTCTTTAATGCAGTTTTAAATGTCTAAAAGTTTATGTTAACGAAAAAGTTGCCGTAGGATATTTCCTGTAATTTTAATAAATTTTGTAAAAATATTTTTGGGTATAATTTACAACAATACTTTTCATTGTTGCAACGTAATTCAAACCGTTTTCATTGTTTAATCAAATATTTAATTGCGTGTTTCTCTTTCATTGCTGAAAGCTGAGCTAATATCCTAAAACATTTTGCTTTCATATTTTATTTCACCAAACTTTTTGTGTAATCTGCAAACCAAGCTCTCTGAGATATTACGTATATTAATCTATACTTATAAAAGGCAATGTTTCTGGGCTTGTGTGCAATGCCCAGATGAATCTATCCTACTTACAGCCATGAAATTTAGCGCATAGGTAATCGAAATTGTGACTCAAAGCACCTCGAAGCCCAAATTTAAAAATTTAATCTAGAAAATGTTTTATTTAATCTTTTGTGTTGTTTTGGGTGATTTTTCGCACGTTTTTGGCTGATCCATGAGAAATAAGGATTGCAGAAAAGCAATCGATGCACCATCAGATAGAGCAAACAATTATCGTTTTAATGACATTTCTTTCGAACGTCTAACGAAATTTACTGAATTAAAAATAGTCCTATTTTCTGACAAATTTTAAGAGTTAAAACTAAAATTTCTGCATCCAACGTTCAATTTGCGTTATCTTTGTCAAATTTTTTTGTGTAATAACTGGAACATTTCTCCCTGATTTAAAACAAGAACGATTAAAATACCTTTTCTTCGAATTTTAGTTAATTTTTTGACGAGTTCAAAGATTTTTTTCGTTGGCGAAGTTTCCTACAACGGTGACTAAGTTAACTACCCCAGCATGCATTTTTTCAATCTGATTAGCTGGTGGTACCAAGCGAAACTGACGGCATACTTTCGATCATTTTATTGCGTCAGCTAAACTGAATTACTCCATTTTGCTGATGCAAGTAACATTTGATTTATTTGTTTTATACTTTTTAATAGTCGAGCATAAAAGCTGATATCTTTAATTAAAAGAGCAGGTTATTCCTCTTGCGAAAAATTGACAAGCAAAACTGAAAAAAAAATGAAATATGACTGAAGAAGTTATTTATATAAAATGGCTTCAATGTTTAAACCTGAAAATTTCATCTCTTTTTTTATTCTCTGATTCATTTTGGATATATACGAATATCAAAGAAGTTATGTTTGTCTTTATCTTTTGAGGTGCATTGGTCCATTTCAAGCCATTCAATATTTCATACGGCTTTCATTCTTTATTATTTGACGTGGTTTATAGGAATCATTCTTATAATATATAACAGGAAAGGTTCAAATGCCAAGGTTAATGGATCCACCCGTACCCCTACGTTCATTCCTGATTGGAGATTCAACGGAAGCTAAACATTTTCTGACAAATATTAGAAGGTACAATTCCTGCTTCCAGATGACCGAGATCTGTACAACAAAAGAAATTAGAGAGTTCGAGTACATTCCGACATTTAGGTTTAAGGGTCAAGTTTATCACCGCATCGGTAGTCTGTACCCTCCAGAAAAACGAAGAGTCTAAATTTCTTCCAATATATTGTATAGGAGATGGTACACAACAAACAGAGCAGCGTTGCAAAAACGTTCCGCAAAAAACACAAGACACAGTACTTCAGTTGCAAATTATGCTGAATCATTACAGCTGCTACGTCCATAACTTCAAATCAACCATGAATAAGATCAGCCCTGAATTCAAAGTTGTTATCTTAGCAGACATGGTGAACATGAAAGGCGTTTTTTATTACAAATGAAGTGTGTTTGTAGTCAAGAAAAGAGACGTTTAATGGAAAGAAACAGTAAAATGTATCAGAATATGGAACCGAAAGTTTATTTTATGCTATAAAATCATTTAAGTGCTTGTTGATAGTAAATCAAAATAATCCGCTTTAAGAATTGTGTTCAAGATTAAAAATCCATTACTTCTGATCACAGAAACTTGAATCCCTTGAAGTGCTTAAAAGAATAAAATATTCAAAACAAACTGTTTAGTCAAAGAAATGCATCAAACTGAATTCTTGAAAAGTAAGATTAGAAAAATTCGTTTTTAATGTTAGTTTTGAACGGAGAATGATTTACGTTATCACGCATTGAAGATATAATTTCTTTTTCTTTCATAATGAAGACGTTTTGAAATAGTTCTGTAGTCCTTTATTGTCCAAGGAATGCAAAATTTCATAAAGTTACTTTTCTTTATTATTATATCATCTACAAAATAAATTATTAATGCTTTTTTAGTTCGCGGAAAAATTACATCAATTATTTAAATATAATATTTTATACAATGTTGGATTAGAAACATTTATGGTGTCACTCGGACGATGTTATTTACTTTTACATCGAGAGAAAAAACTAAAAAAAATGATTTTATTACACTGAAATTTCTTATCCCATAATCATTTAAATGATTTTCAGTTTATTTTAATGATTAAAATGACTAAAAATGTAATGCGCATCTAAAATATAATGTAATAAAATTTAATGCTTATCTGCGATTAACCAGATGTATGTCAATGCTTAGTCAAATCTGGAGCTAGTGCCATTTAACATACACTCCAACAAACAAATATGGAATGATGTTAATATAAAACTTTCGGGCACATTTTAACCAACCGTTAGGCGCCGGAAATTATGTTTCATAGTTATAAACGCGGGGTACATATGCCCCCATTTTCTCTTCCTTTTTTTTTTTTGCAAATATTTTTTTCTGAGGAAAAATATATCAGTTTCAAATAAAAGAATAATTATCTAAGAAATGCAAAATAGAGAAAAATTAATTTTAGTTGATTATTTTGAATATTTTTATAGAGATTACGAAAATACTAAGAAAAATCACAACATTTTACATATATTTCTTTTAAATGCTCTTAAATGCTTTAATTATGGCATTTTTACCATATTTTTGGGTAGTTCTGTCTCCATTTCTTCCACAATATTTGAATTTACCTTTATTACTCATTGACTTTGTTGGTTTTGGTCCTATTCCGTTGATTCCTAAGATAAGACTTTCTGTTCTTTATAATTCCATCGGAAAACGAGCATCGGGCAGCTCTGCATAAAATTTCAAATATAATAAGTAGGAAACTTAAATTTTCGATGGCATCAAGTTTCTTCATATCCTTATCGATATTATTGTGTTTGAAAATTACAAAAGCGTTAATAGTGGACTGGTTTCAAATATTGGAAAAAAGAACCGTAATCCAATGAGAGGTACCTCATGAGACATCATTTCTCCTGCATAGCTCATCTAGAATATCAACTCCTTTTGTTATGTAATAAAATGCAACAAATTCAGGATTTTTGTTATCACCTATCGTCAATAGAAACTATAAAGTTCGTTACAAATAATTATGACACAAGCGTAAAGAAATATTCAAGACTTTACTTCTCGCTTCTTGTATGGTAAAAAGACTTTGAATGATTCCCATTTATTTAAATTAATTGCAACGACATAAGTTAGTTTTGATCTCTGTTTAAAGCTTTTTGGCAAATTCGAAGCTAAAAAACCAGTTATCCGCTGTTAAACTAGTTCTACTAGTTTTTTAGAATGGAATTCACTGAAATTTAATGAATATTTAAAAAAATAAAAATTTAACGAAGCTAAGTTCCAGAATTTCACACGGGAAGCATAATTAGTAGTTAAAAAAGTAATCATTATTACAAAACCAGCGAAATAAGAAGAACGGTCAACTGAGAATTTCTGTCACATATTTAGGCGCGCGGGATACACCTGTCCCCACCTTTGTCTTTGTGTTCTCTTATCTCCCGTGCACTAACCTTTAGAACTTGAATGATTGTGCCTTATTGTTCTTGAGTATTTCAAAGACAGGTACTAAGAGTTTGATCTCTACACAATGAATAGAATTTAAGGCACAGCATTTTGAAAACTAATGGGAGACATCTGTACCCTGCGCGACTAACGGATGGTTAACTGCTATTGAATGAAAACTATACGCCATAATTATTGAATGAAAATTATACGCCATAATTATTGAATGAAAACTATACGCCATAATTATTGAGTGAAAACTATACACCATAATAAATTCTATTAACTGCATCAAAAATGTGAAAGTAGGTCAATAAAAAAGAAGTTGTGCCCCTTCGATACATTTTGTCCAAGTATCGTTACACTTCTGTTTATTTTGGTGTTAGATTGCAAATATTGCATCAACATCATTTTTCGGCTTTGTCAGTATTTTTAATTAATTTAATTCTTCGCCACTAAAGTTTCTTTCTTCTCTTGTGGCAACTTTGGCAAATTTTGAAATTCAAACGATAATTTTAGCCGTTTCTTTAATTATCTAAATTTTACTTAATTATTTAATTTGTTTTCGATTTAATTAGTATTTGTATTAACTTTTGTTGTTGTTTCCATTAAGGTTTCAACTTTATTAATTTTTAAATTCAAATTTTGCAACGGGATTATTTCTTCGCCATCTTGGCTCCCGTAGGTTTTTGGCGTTATCAGTTTTTGGGCGTCTGTATCTGGAATCGTTTTCCGTTACGATTTGAATTCTTTGTGTGATGAGGTAAGCGAGTGGTTGGTGTTGTTCCAGCTGCGGGCCCCAGGGCCGGTTGGGCCTGGGGTCTTGTCTTGTCTTGCCTCAATTCTTTAATTTTTCCGTTAATATTTTTTGTATTTTTGAGTCTGAAGCTGAAGATTCATTTTATTCTTCATTGGTATTCCTAAAAAGATGCAGTTTAAAAAACCACAGTGATGAATGCTCTGAAAGACGAGATGAAGTTTTTTAGTCAACACTATTCCGGAACAATCTGTGAATTAAGGTGCTGTGTGTGAAAGAAAGCATTTCTTTCTTCTTCATTTTAAAAATGATCTCTGCTACATGGTGGCATGAACGCTAGTTTTCATCAATGTTACAGAGTTATAAATGATCATCACCTTTTACAAGATCTGCAATATGTGTAATACCTTCAGCATTTTTCTTCTTCATCGTAATAATGTGGACACTTAATTAAGAAGATTATGATCAATTTTTAAGCTTCAGTTTCTGCTCAACGTCTTTTTCCCATCTTCAGCTTTTCCGATTTTGGAGTGAGTGATACAAGTCTAAAAAAATGGCCGAAGAAAATGCGAAAGTGTGCAAGTTGCATACTTCAAAATTTCATTGTTAAGTGAATATAAGGAAAATTCACTTATTTAATAGTATTCATCAATTCAAGAAGTGTTTGTTAATAATGATCATTACATCTCTATCAAATTTAGGTTGTTTTTTTTTACTTTGTGTTCTGAAATATAATTCTTAGGCCTGCAGTGCTAATGTGTAGCTACAATTTTTATTTTTTGTTTTTTTTGATAAATGTTCATTCCTGTGCATCAATTTTTATGCATGTATCTAATTTTTGTGGCAGTAATTAATTTCAATATTAATAATTGTTAAATAAAAAATTATTTAAATTTTAATAAAATTGTTTTTGTTTAATTATTTTTTTAGCATTGTACTACCACTATATGCAAATTGATATTTAATTAAGTAGCTAGGGTTTTCAGGTCAGTAAAGGTAGGTGATATATCAGTATTGCTAGAATTGCTTTTTTTATCGTGTTAATTTTTTTAGTACCCAGAATTAATTAATTGTTCAATATATATTATAATTTAAATTTTATTTCTGGGCATCTACCTTGCTTCAAATGTTTTAATTTAATCCTAGCTACCCCCTTGTATTTTACTGCCGTAATATTTGTTGCCCCATTATTTTGGTCCCCCTTACATTTAATGCCGTGACATTTTGGTCCCCCTAATATTTGGTGCCGTGTTCAAAAGCAAAATTGTAATATACAAATTTAAGGTTGAGTTCATGAGTTATTAAATAAATTTAATTTACTGCCAACTAATTTAAATTTAACAGTGATGCACATGTCAGAGTATTAAAATTATTTTATATTTTTGCTCAATGCTCCAGTCTCCTTCAGGGTAAATGCATTATTTTTGTGAAAATGATTTAATAGTATTATAAATTTCAATTTCTGTATTTCAGTATTTTATATATGATTTGGGTATTTTTGTAATTGATATAATATTTCATAACTGTCAGTAGATTTTAAATTACAATGGCCCAAAGTCTTATCTCTTCTCTCACACCTTTCAAAGGTGGTAATGAAAACTTTGACTTCTTTATAAAACAATTAAATAATGTTGCAAAGTTAGAAAAATGGGGCGAGGCTAAAAAAATTCTAGTTCTAAAACTCAATCTTAAAGATGAAGCATTAAAATTCTTGGTGAGCAATCCAAAATTTGAAGATATAGATCATTTTGATTCTTTGGTAAAAAAGCTTGAAGAAAAATTTTGCAAAAAACCAAATTTTGAAGAAGCTCAAAGGCAATTTAACAATTTAAAACAAAAAGTCAGCCAATCTATTTCAGATTTGGCAGAGCAAGTCAGTTCTACCACTGATAAATTCTCCAATCCCAATAACAGTGAGGAAGAGAATATTGTAAATTTGACAGAAAAATTAAAGCTTTCAAAAGTTATTGAAGCATTAAGACCAGATATTAGGGTAGAAGTTAAAAAATTGGGTCCCAAAAATTTCAAATCTGCTGTAGCAATAGCTAAAAACATAGACAATGCTTTGAGTGATGATGGTGCAGAAATAAATGTAACAGATTCTGGTATAAACCAGATTTTATCACAACAATTGAGTACGAATAAACAAATTTTAGAACTATCTGAAAAAGTAAATGCTATATCTTCCCAAAATTTGTGTGTGAATAGTTTGACAGAAGCACCAGCAACCAACTCCAATAATGTTCAAAGTAACCAACAATCTCCATGTCAAATTTGTGGCAAGTTAAACCACAAAGCCAATAATAGTTTTCATTATACCCGTGGTAATTACTACAGGGGTAATGTTAGGCCAAACTACAACAGAACTTTTCGTGCAAATAACTTTCATCCTTATCGCTCTTGTGCAAATCAAAGGAGTAATTATGGTAGAGGTTTCAGAGGTAATTTTGGATCTGTTTCTAATAGAGGTTTCAGAAACAATTTAAACTTCTAGAAGATTCTTGCAAACCACAAAAAAAAGAATTCTCTTTGGCAGGAATCTATAAAGTAAAGAGTTATGATTTTAAAAAAAACAAAAAAGTGTCTCATGTAATAAAGAAAAAACAGAGTAATGTCAAAGTGTTAGAAAGGCATGATGGTGAGAAATCTAAGGATAAAAATGTAATCAAAAAGCAAAATTCTCAAACTAAAAAATCAAAAAGTAAAAATAAAAGCTCAACTAAACAGCCAAATCAAAATAAAGAAAAAATTTTAGATAACTCAGAAACCAAAGTATTAATATCGTGCACTAACAATAGCAACAATCTTCCAATTGTTAATATAAAAATTTGTGGTATTCAGTTAAAATGTCTTATTGATTCAGGTGCAAATGTAAGTTTAATTCAGCCACACATTGTTGATCAAATCAAAACAAAAACTAAGGTTGAGTATATTTCAAGAATGGTTAGAATTAAAACAATAGATAACACAGTTGTTCCATACATGTCAGCAATTAATTTAAAATTCAAAATTGAAAAAAAATGGTTCTCGAATCAATTTTTTGTCACGTTAAACTCTTGGAATGCTCAGTATCATGCTATTCTTGGATATGATTTCTTACAAAGAAATAAAGTTGTCATAGACACTGTAAACAAACAACTTCTAGTTGGTAATCAAAAATTTAATTTTGAGGAAAATTCTCCTACCAATGTTTGCAGTGAAACTACTGATTGTGACATATCTGAAAGGGACAAAAACAAAAAAGAAAGTTTTGAGCAAATTAACAACAATTTTGGTGACAAAGTTATATTACAGTTCAGCCTTTTTCAACAGAAATTATAAATTTAAAAGTTCCTAAAAATATTTCAAAAAACAAAGATCTAATTTTTATTCCAAAGAAAAATAAACTAGGTTACTTAATCAATGAATCTCTAATTGTTCCCACTAATGCTAATCTTTTTCACACCATAATTGAAAATAACACAAATAAAATCATTCACGTTAGAAAGAATACAATTATGGGCAAATTGTCAACATTTGATGTTAATGACATCATGTCTCCTTCTGAATCTGAAATTTATCAAATTAACAACTTAAACTTAAATGAAATTCATAAAATGCGTAGAGATGAGTTACTCAAATCTGATTTTAAACTTGATCATCTTAATGATAAAGACAAAAAAGACATGCAAGAATTACTTATTAAAAATTATAAGGTATTTTCAAAATCATACAAAACTCTTGGGGAAACTTCAGCAGTAATCCCAGAATTTTCTCTCCTGCATAATTTTCCGCTACAAACAAAACCTTATTCTATTCCTCTCATGGCTAAAAAATATGCTCAGCAGGAAATTAACAATCTTTTAGAGGCAGGTATCATTGAATCATCTTCTTCGAGTTATTGTTTTCCTGTAATTTTCATTAAGAAAAAACAAAATCCTAATGACAGTAATTCTGAACCTAAATTCAGAATGGTTGTAGATTATAGATTTCTAAACAGCATAACTGAAACATTCAAAATTTGTCTTCCAAAAATTTCTGAAATTATTAAAAACATTGCAGGTAGGAAAATTTATTGCGTTTTGGATTTGAAGTCAGCATTCTTCCAAATAAAATTGAGAGACGAGGATAAGCGAAAACTTGCATTTTGTACAGAAATGGGTAATTTTCAACCGACCAGACTTCCTTTTGCCTCTAAAAACAGTACATCATATTTTCACACACTAATTTCGAAATGTTTAAATGGTATCACAGGTAAAAATGTTCAATTTTTTCTTGATGACATTATTATTGCAGCAGATTCCCTATGTGAACTTAAAGTAACTTTGCAAGCAGTATTTGATAGACTCATAAAATTTAATCTAACTTTGGATCCAGCAAAATTGCAATTATGCAAACCAGAAATTACTTATCTTGGTTTTGATTTAAATTGTAATGGTTTTTCTCCATCAGAACAGAATGTAAACAAAGTTACAAATTTTCCTAGGCCAAAAAATTTAAAACAGGTACAAATGTTTTTGGGTATGCTAAATTATTTTAGAGGTTTGATTTATGATTATGCAGGTATTGTTGAACCGTTGGTAAAGTTAACAAAGAAAAATACTCCATTTGTTTGGTCAGTTGAATGTGAAAATGCTTTTAACACTGTGCAGGAAATCATTCTCAAAAAACCTACGTTAAAAAACTTTGATCCAAATTTGCCTATTTCATTAATTACTGATGCTAGTAAAATTGCTATTTGTGGTATATTATTGCAAAAAAAAGACAATGTTTTCTGTCCTTTAGAATTTTTTTCTAGAAAATTAACACCAGCAGAATGTAAATATCCTTCGATACGAAGAGAATTGCTTGCTATTTATGCTTCGGTCAAACATTTTCATGATCAATTATTGGGGGAAAATTTTGAACTCTTAACTGATGCTAAACCATTAACTGAATATCAAAGTCTTGACAAAAAACCAGAAATAGTTGCTAGGTGGTTATTGTATTTAGGTACTTTCTCATTCACTCCCACTCATATACCTGGTAGTTTAAATCCCGCTGATTTTCTATCCAGAGTTGTGGAAGAAAATTCTCTAAATGTAAACAACATCACTCTTTTTCAACCTAATGATAAACTTTCCATGCAAAACATTTCAATTGAACAAAAGCAAGATGCAATTTTAAGCAAAATTATGAATGATTTATCTGTCAACAAACAATGTAAACAATATTTTCTTGATGTTAATTCAGGTTTGTTAATGATAAAAAATGCACATAAAAAGAAAATTGTAAATAGAATTGTAATTCCTAAATCTCTAATTAAAGTTTGTATTGAAACTGCACACGCTCCACATTTTGGTGTTAGGAAAACTTTTGAATTCATTAGACATAAGTATCAATGGAAAGGTATGTACTTAGATACAAAAAATTTTTGTGAACATTGTGAAAAATGCCTAGAAAACAAACCAAAAGCCAAATTAACTCAAACACAAATGATTCCCAAAAGAAATCTTGCACCAGGTCAGTGTATTGCTATTGATGTCGTTGGTAAACTTCCTAGATCCACCGACAACAAAAATTTTATCTTGACTATAATTGATCACTATAGTAGATATTTAGAAGCCTATCCTTTACAAAACATCACTTCTAGAACTATCATTAATTGTTTAAACAAATATTTTGCCAATTTTGGTCTTCCAAAATTTTTAATCATTGATAATGCGACTAATTTTATCTCAAATGAGATGGTGGAATTTTTAGACAGGTTAAATATTCAGCATAGAAAATCTTCAATTTACTATCCAATGGCAAATGGTTTACTTGAGAGAGCTCACAGAACAATGAAAGACAGTTTGGCATCAATGTGTGAGAGTACTTTTCAATGGTCAGAGAAACTTTTATTTTTCAAATTGTACTACAACAATTCAATTCATTCTGTAACAAAATTTGCTCCAGCAGAAATATTCTTTGGCAGAAAGCAGAATTTACCTCTTGATAGCTTTTTTGAACCTATTACTGTTGAAAATGAATCAAAATATCTGAAAAATATCAGAAATAATATGTGTTCCATAAGAAATGAGTTTGCAAAAAATGAGGAACAATACTTTAAAAACAATGCTCCGCACATCAAGGGTCGTAAAGTGCCAAATTTTAATTTGGGCGACAAGGTATTTGTTAAGAATTTTTCTCATCCACATGTGTTCCAGGAGAAATATAAAGGACCTTTTGAGATTATAAAGATTTTAAGAAATAATAATTATGTCATTAAGAGACTTAAGGACAACAAAACAATGAAACTTAATGTAAGCAAAATTTTTAAACAAGAGCAGCCTAGGCCAAACCTTAGGAATTAAAGAATTGTTGTGAAAAAGAGAAAAAATTCTTTAAAAATAACATTTATGTCTATAATTGTTTTACAATTTAACTATGATATAGAATTTTATTTACTTCTTTTTGTATTGATAAATGCCAATCATAAAAGTGTCGACACATAAAAATATAGATGTATTATATAGCTTTACAGAGAATACTTACAATTTTTAATTCTGTGTCAAGATTGTTATTCTGTATATGATGGTCATGTATTCCATTTTATATTACTTGACTCATTTTGTCAGGCTGGTCCGAAAATGTTGTGAAAAGGATATAGGTCTTGATAGGGGTGAAATTGTGAGAAATTTTATGTATATAAAAAATTATACTGCATGAATTTGCAGCCTTTTGAAGCTATATACATCACAACTGATTGCATTTTTTTTTCAGGAGTTGAAGTTCTATATAATAGCATTTATTTTCCTATTGTTTTGAATGCTCGAAATATTTTTAAGAAATGAAGAAATAAATGAATAAATTTGAAAAAATATTTAGTATTGTGGATAAAATTGTATGGCATAATTTTTACATGGTATTATGATGTGCTTTGAGATTTTTGTTGTGGTTTCTTGGAGGAGAGTGGAGAATGTAAAAGCAAGAATGTAAATATGTATATAATAATGCAATATTTTTAAAATTTATGTGTATAATGCTCTATATGTTAATAGAGTAAAATTTGAAACTGTTTTCAGGAAAATGCTTCCAGTCAAATTGCAGCAAAATTTTTTCCCGTTGGGGGGGGGGGGG
>BGPR01002724.1:7472-30740 GCA_013235015.1 Araneus ventricosus
AAATAAAAAAATCGTGATAAGATACAAAATTATGATTCATCGAATTCTTGTTCAAAACGTTCAAAAGCATGTGTCTATGAAGATGTGGATGAGGCAGTTTTGAAGTGGACAGTGTGAAAAATAAAAACAATACAGCAATGAATTGCGATGAAGGCGAAGATGATGAAGATGGAAATGATCATGATGCAGAAATCAACAAGCCTTCGTATGATGAAATGCTAAAATTCATTAATTTCAATATAAAATTATGTTTTTTAATTGAAACTACAGTGTATTCCCGGACAATGTTTTGTTTTATTCTTGTTTTCCTTGCATATTTCTTTTTGATGGGTAAAATATATAAAACAGATATTAATTTACAAAATAAAGGTGTGATTAATTACTTTTTTAATAATATTTAGTTCTTATGAATTTAAAATCTGTTTTGTGTAGTTTAAAGTATTTTAACAGGTGAATCTCTATTTAACAAATTTTCCATATAACGAACTTTTCTTCGGGATTTAGCGACTTCGTTAAATAGTGGTCCGACTGTATTTTTATTTCTTTATCCTTTTCTCTCTTTTTTTCACTTTTATGATTTGTATTGTAAATGGAATTTTTTCTCATCTTAAGGTTTTTCCATTGAGAGTTATTAATACTTGTGACTAGTAGACTAGTTATTTCATGCGCGGTAATATAATTTTGTGTATTTTCATAGTTTTTTAAATCAACACGTCTGTGATACCAGAAAACATAGTAATATAACCCACAACAGTAGTCCAGCCTCGCATTTGTCAACCTGATAACATTTGTAAACTTGTAACGTTTTAGAATTAGGCGGCAGTGAGAGAAATTTTGTAAGGTCTAAGAGGGGTCACCCTCTCGAGTGCTGTGATTTTTCTTCCACTTCATGTCCGCGAAACTGCTTAAATAACCTTAATGGCTATAGTTCATCCATTCAATACCCAGGAGAGCCGACTCAGCCTTAAGGTTTTAGAGAACATGTTAACTCTCTGGGAGGAGAACATTCAGCCGACAGTATGTTATATTTTCGGGGTAGCAGAGTGGTGTTATGTTATGTGACGTCAACTTTTCACTTCTCACGGGGTGTTGACGAGACATCACACGTGAGCATGCATTTACTCAATCAGGGCGTCGTATTCGAACGTCGTATTATAACGAAATTGTCTTGCGTGTGTACGTGAATGTAGTCCAATAAGCAGGATTTTAAAAAATTAAACTCTTTATTTTACAAATATTCTAAGAAAAAAACGTAGCACAAATATTAAAACAGCATTCGTAAAAATTCACAGCAGAGATTACCAATAAATCTCAACACAGCGCTCAAAGGTTTCATATGAGCTCACCAGCTTGCCTGCTGATCAAAATCCAACTAACTCCTCTCGGCTTGAGAGTACGCCTTTATACTTTTTCAAAAGGAAGTGACGTAATCTCCAGAAAGTTCATGAAGTCACTAGAAATAGGTTGACAGTTCGAGGTCTTTCTAGAAAATTCCTTTTGTCGCAAAAGTCGCCAAATCGCCAAATATGTTGCCAAGATCACAATTTCAGGGAAACAACTTTATAGCTTTGTAGCAATATTGAGTCCTGTAAATGTTACGTCTGTTTTTAATCCTACATAATGTACAATAGATTTAAATATTAAATTGGCGCGTCGCATTTTATGTGTGCAACGTGAGCATGAATTGACATCATTAAAGCAGGGGGGATTTGACACTAATCATTTAAGAACGAATTTAATCTGTCTCTGCCAAACTTGTGGAGAGCAAAATTCATGTTTAATTTCTTTTATTCCAGAGTACACAAAATGAATTGAAAATTTAAATCTTTACTTTATAATAAGGTATTCATATAGTAACCATCCTCCCTAGCAGAGAACCCTCCGATATATCTGAATGACAACACCGACACAGATAATCATACGGGTACTGTGACCTTCGCAAAATATCCCCCATTATGAACGGTATTGTGGAACTTGCGCACAGCCTCATTAGCGCTAAGTCATTAAATAGTGTCCTTTGCGCACAAGCGTTGGAAAGGTTGCAGTATTGTAAACTTTATCGATGTCTATATGATTTGGCGTGGCTTTAGAGCATTGAATACCTTTGGCATATAACAATCAATCAATGTCAGTACCCTCTGCTTCAACGATGTTTCCGTGGGAAAATGCCAAGGACCTTAATAACTGTTATTCTCAAACAAGTGACCAAACCGATATAATTTAAATTAAAATATAAATAATCGATATAAGTTAATCGTAATGTTAAATAAATTTGAAATACATGAATAAGATGAAAAAGAAATTACTTCTCAACAAAATTGATTGGAAAAGGAACTCGTTTATAAATTTACTCTACTAAAGGTATAAAAATGATAATTTTGATGTACGAAAAAATGATGCAATCTAATAAACCGAGTTACAATTTTCAGTCTATTACAAATTTTATTTTTATTTATTGCTTCGTTTATATAAAGAAGGAAAGAGAATGCACATGACACATTTTAAAATCAAGCTCAAACATTTATCAGTACTATTTCGCTGTTTCACTTATTCTCGAGATAAGTACTTTAATTTCACTTTAAAAGTAAAGTTGTTTTTAAGTACGTGCCTCATACCTATTAAGAAACAAATTGTGAGAAAATTTTTATCATTTGTTAAAGTAGATAAAAGTCAAGTTTATTCATTGCAGAAATTACTACTTCAAATGTTAAACGAAACAATATCGCTGATTATTACATTTTCAAAATGATTGGTGCCCAACATGCTTTTGAAGAGCTGTTTTTAAATATATATCATGTGTTACAGATTTCTCGATTCTCTGTGTTTTATTTTAATGAATCAAAGTTACAAAGCACTATTACCGTACTTTATCAATTAATCAAATTGCCATCTATCAGCATCCAAATTGCAAAATACCATTTACTATAAAAAGATCATGAATTTTACAGCTAGAATTAATTATTTAAAAATCAATAAGCAATTAATTAAAACTGTGAATCATTTACAGTTAATGAACAAAAACAAAAAATTAATACAATTATTACAAAATAAAAGTCAACTTCACTCGGGGCCTGATTTTGAAAATATATTGCCTTTAATTTTAAGAAATAATTAAGGATATGTTTGCAAAATCAGAAATAATATACTAGAGAACCCTCAAAGTTTCCATTTAAATCATTTTTTAGTTCGTGATTTCCCAAAACTAAAATAGCTGATTGTGACTTAAAAATATATACTTAACAACTTATCGTTTTCCATGCAGCGTGATGCTATGTGTATAAAATTTGTCTTCAGACACAATATTCCTCTATTCATTCTTAATAAGTATTCAATAGTGATATTTTTGTATTGTTTTGAAATTAGGAAATGAGGGAGGAAATTTTTAAATGAAAAATTTGTTTTGGGGCCGATTATTTAATCCACAAGCCAATACTTGACACATATTAAATGCTTCATTACACCAAAAATAGGCAAACAAATTGCATGAAACTTAATTTTTCAGCAAAATAGTAAGCAATCCGGTCAAAATAAGTAAAACAGCATTCAAGTAAATTATTTTAATATAAATTCTGGTTAATTCTAAAAAAAAAACCCGCAGTTCTTTTCCCAAGATGAAAACGTTGAAGATCACTTAAATTCCTTCCAATTTAAAATTCGTCATCTCATTTTATTCAAAAGGAAGGTTTGTTCAATCATATCAGCACACATTTTATTCGGTTCTAATTCAGTTGCTGTCATATTTAGATACATCATCCCACGTACATAATAAAACGTACGTATAATTACAACATTTATACGTAATAATTCTCAAATACAGTGTGGATACAACACTAGCAAATAACTATCTACTTTTTTAATTTATATGCATGTAATCTAGGAAATTATATACAGTTTATTGTTATTTTGTATCACAGATATTCTTCTTTCGTCATTGCTGAATTCCTTGCAAATACGGGAGAGTTGCCGAAGTTGGACCGTCGGTCTAGATTGAGATTTATTGCAACCTCAATTCTATTAAATATTTGGGGCGTAAAATAGGCAACTTATATTGCAACGATGTAAATGTGGCTTGTGGAATCAGCTTTTAGAGAAAGCGCTACGTGCCTACAATTAGAGAACAAGTGATAGTGAACAAGTGAGTGATTTAAATATCATCAATTGAATATTTTTTTACAGAAAACTAATAGCTCTTAATTTAAATATCCCCTTGATTTAAAGTAAGTAATAAAATATGCTACTTCTTAGACAGGAAACTTGGTTGGATATAACTTATGTTTCATTAAAGTAGCTTAGAGATAAAGTTAGGTGATTTTTTTTGTTCCGAATTTGCTCAGATTGGACATTTATTGGACTTGATTTTATTGGATTTGATTTTATTCAATTTGATTTTATTGGACTAATCAAATCAAGGGGATTATTTTCATGAACTTAAGGAATATCCCAGAAAGCAATTATAATAACTGATTGTCCTCATAAAATGGATATGGAACAAATCGAATAAAAAAGACGCAATAAAATATATCAGAAAATCCATATCAGAAAAGTCTCAAGAAATCTAAAAGAAACTTTTGTTAATTCTTGGCCTAGTTATTGTACATATAAATATAAAGTATTGAACATTGTAATACTCTTCTAGAAGTAAAAATAGTTTTCCGAGTATTATTATTATTACTTTTAAAAGTGATTTCAATATATAGGCCACCTTTGAAATACTATGCGCCAAAGGTGGCCCACCAGATACAATTTTGAAATTGTATTTTAAAAATAATCAAATTTTATTTTACAAAGAAAGTATGCTTGATATGTGTTAGAGATAAGTAAAATTTTACAAAAGGAAAATTCAGCCACCCACACCTAGACAGGCAATTTTGAAAAATCACTAAAGCTTAACTATGGCCACCTTTGGCTCACATATCTTATACAGAGTGGTCATAAATTATTTGACCCATTTCAAAAATTAATAGAAAAAATTGATATGTTACTACTACGGGTTTTTTTAACTGGGAGCGCATTTTAAAAAGTTTTAGGTAACGTGCCGTTACGGTGGCCTAGGTGGTCGGAAATTATTGGATATCTCCCATTTTTGAGAGCCATTATCTGCGAAACTATTAAAGCTAGAAGAAAAATAAAATCATTCATTTGTAGGAAATTTTACATTTTTTAATTTGATAAATAAATTGTAATTCGAAAACTGAATAATTTTCGAGATATTCAAGACAAACTAAAAAAGGAAACCAGAAAGCGCGCATTGACTTCTGCTGATTGGTAACGATTGCGTATTTA
This sequence comes from Araneus ventricosus, assembly GCA_013235015.1. NCBI lineage: Eukaryota > Metazoa > Arthropoda > Arachnida > Araneae > Araneidae > Araneus > Araneus ventricosus. The sequence goes on from BGPR01002724.1 coordinate 12,756, forward strand.
AATCTGTCGCTGTAGCAAATTTAGAACGCTTCTAATAGTACGCCGCTTATCTGAAAAAATACTTTTTATTTGCTCTCTCATTTTAAAAAAAACACAGTTGTAACATTATTAATTTTTAAATGGGTTTAATAATTTATCACCATCCTATATTTTGAACAAAACTTGTACTACTTATTTATTTTTCAAAATGTATAATCTCCCTGTATCTTTGAGATTCTGGCTCTCAGTTTTCTGTAGAAAAAGTGTAATTTTCTAATATCTGAAAATAATATTTGGAAAAATCCAATTTTCTCTTCTCTTTCATTTCTTTACATTTTTTAAATCCAATTGATTTTGTAGTATCAATCTGATTTAATTTAATATTAAGACTATTTTAAGCCTCCCAAAATGATATACCTAAATAAATGCGATTAACATTTTTGATATGTTTATAAATATTTATTATTTACCTCTTAAAATATCTACAGTTTTTTAGCACTTCTATTTTAAAGGCTGTTTTCACTTCTCTTTTGCTGCATTTTAATTAATAAAAGAATCGAATGAATTTTTCATTGATATTTAGTGTAAATTACAACTTTAATGGTATAATGTCAAAACATTTCACCCAAATATTCATTTGTTGAAATGAAAATCATTCGACTTGTATTTGTACTGATGAATAGGTTCTATTTTCGTCATCAAAGCAATAATTTTAATACGATTGCTAATACTTAAAAATTTATATAAAAGCAAAGGAGAAGGGGAAAAAGTTGATACACCGAACACAATCAAATCAAGGAATAAAACTTTAAAAATGTTCCTCTGATTTCTCGTTAGGGGTGAAGGTAATTATCAATTTTCCCTTGGGAAAGTGGTGACTATCCCATAGAAAAGAACCCCTGATTACATCAATCATTCTCTTATAAGAGCGACAAGTATGCATTATCTATTGCCCCTCTAGATGTTTGCCAAGTTTTCCTGCCAAAGGTAATTAAATGCAGTAAACCTACAATATGTGCGGAAAGTCCACTAGTTAATGATGTGCGGAAATGCGCCTGTGCGCATCGGACATAGAACCTTATGAACAACTCTCATACAGACCCCTTAAAAGGAGGTACATGTTGACATCGGCAATAAGATTGTTAATCAGACTCACCACCATTTCCGTATCTCCAGAATAAGCGAGAATTTGCATTTTGAGTACAATAACTTCTCATCCTCGCATTCGAGATGCTTCCTCCCTATACATTGCATGATATAATTAATTTCGCAATATATACATGTTTATCGTTTATATAGTCATTCGATAAAAATCATTATTATTCGTAATTTTTTTATTTTTCGATTTGAATTAATTTCCTTAGGCCAAAAATAATGTTAGCAGGTAAGAACCAATAAGAAAAATTTACTGATCATTTCGTGTAAAATTAAGTTTCAATTTCAATATAAACATCTTCAACTGTTGCTTCAGTATAAACCCTAATGCATATTGTACCTTCAAGAAGCAGATGCAGAAAAGAAAAACAATCTTTGGAGACTTTTGTATAACTTAATTAATAAGAAAACTCTTACTCCTCCTTACGGTAATTTAATTGAATTTAGGTTAGAAACTTTAATGGATAGTTACTTTAAAACATTAAAAATATTTAATTCATTTCTATGAGGAACATATCCTGGTTTTCTCAATTTTAGTAATGATTTTAAAGGTCCCTGGAATACAGGGACAACAGTAAAGATGAATAAAAAAATAGAATTTTTTAATGGTGTAATTTCTGAAAATTCGGAGAGTTCTATGCGGTGATGTTTAAATGCTTTTTAGTGTGTCATTTAAAGAGGGTAAATTTTCAAATACTACTAGTGATTTCCATATAAATAAAAAAAATATTGGTTATTTCTGTACAAATGCGTTATCCACTTCTTGCATCTAGAGCATGGCATTCTGTAAACAGGATACCAATTTTGAAGTAAACTGGAAAAATTTCAATAGCAAATGAAACTTCTGGAAATTGCTTAAGCAATGTATATCTTTTTTATTTAAAAATAAACATAATAGTGTAGATAGAATTCACTTTCAAAAATGCCTTAAAGCGTTGCCAACATTCATAAAGTTCCCCGTGACCACTGTCCATTTTGAAAGTTCATTCTTTAAACGAAACAGAAATAAGAATCGACCAGCTTATTTTTATTTTCTTGAAGGAAAAGTCGACGTCATCCTGATCCACCCGCTGCTTGCGCCATCTACCGGAAATGAGGAACTTCCTTGTGAATGTTGCATTGTGGTGTTCGCTATCCTCGGGGAGGTTTTCTTGCTAAAAATTGCCACTTTCCTAGAATTTCCGGAAGAAATCTATCATGTGACGGAAACTTTTCCCGCCACTGATCGGCATTCGAGAGTAGAAAAAAGACTCGTACGAAGAAAAATGAAGGCAATTTTTATTCTCCTTTGTTGATGCCTTTACAAAATGACTTCGAGAATATAAAGGGTGTTCGAACACTTTTTTCAATGTTTTTCAGGCCTACATAATTCAAATTTTCAGTATACCATTTAAAGAATACTTTTTGAAAAATCGTTTCTGACCTATTTCTCAAAAGAAATTTCCATTTTTCGAAGCGTCTCTGGTTTATAACTGAAAATAACAGAGAATGGTATTTATTAGTGAATTCAGCCTCATTTATTTAGTTTTGTCATTTGAAATGATTACATTACATTTTTCATAATTTGGAAGCTAGTCATAATAATATTTAAATAAAATAATTTTTATGCTTTTACATCATTCTTTAACCCACGACCAAGGCAGATCTTGTATCAGAATATTTTTCTTTCGCATGTTTCACTATATAAAAGTATTGTGTCGCGTAAGTATTAGATTATCATCTCCATTTCCGAGCAAATCAATAGGAGCTATAATTACCTGATGAAAATTCCACTGTCCTATTCTATTGTATCACAATATGTGTGATGTCAATACATGGTATAACATCAAACTAAAGCAATAGCCGTTGTAATATCTGAAATATACTTTATTCTGGCTATTTACAGATAAATAGTTGAGTCGTCCTAAAAATTTGAAGAACTGAACTTTCATCTTCAAATATAAAAATCACAATTATACGCAATACGTGCAGTCTGTGTCTAGAGAACAAATACATGAAAAAACATTGGTAAAATCGTAATCAGTTCATATTTTAAATAGAAGACTGGATACTAAAAGCAATTCGTTACAAGGGAAATTAAATCTGATTGCCCTATTGCAAACAGTATGACTATTTCATGAACAAAGATAAGATTCACTGAGTTTAGTTATATTAACGTCTAGTTTTGAAACAACACGAGGGCTATTTTGAGACGAACCTCTTTCATTTTGAATCGCGGCCAGATGACGAAGACGGCACCTGATCTGGCATCCCCCTCTACAATCTTCCGATGTTTTTATGTTTTACATGAAAAGAGAGAGCCCTCACCTGGCCAGTCGTTCATTGTGAGTATCACTCGCAAAACTTGGTGGTAGTGTGTATGTAAATCAAGTTGTTCTATCCCCACCGAGGTGGGTCGAACCATGTATATACTCCTGGCTCTCATGGTTTTAAAAGTACTGCCCCTATTCAGGAAATGCCTGTATTGTTTTATTGTACCTAATAAATCCCGTCCTTCACATGCTGGTGGGGCGGCTCTCTCCCCGCTGGTCCTCTCCCGGCCTTACATCCTTCTTGGGTAAGCCGAGCCATTGTGGGTCATTTTCCACCACAATAGCGGGAGTATGTTTGACCTCCAAAGTACGATTTAACGTGCAACAGGTCCAATACACGACGGATCTTCAAAGGAATCGGGTTTCGAACATGTAACACTCCGACTCCGAGGACGACACCTTGCCACTAAGCCAACGCGGCTTCTAAGATTTATTGAGGGAAGTGAAGCGAAGTTTCGTTCGCGGTGTGGAGAAAGTGCAATGAATGTAGAGTGTGGAGAAAATGAAATGAATGTGGAGTGTGGAGAAAGCGCAATGAATGCGGAGTGTGGAGAAAGTGCAATGAATGCGAAGTGTGGAGAAAGTGCAATGAGTGAGGAGTGTGAAGAAAGTACAATGAATGCGAAGTGTGGCGAAAGTGCAATGAATGCGGAGTGTGGAGAAAGTGCAAGGAATGTGGAGTGTGGAGAAAATGCAATGAATCGAAAGCCGTCGTATACGCGTCATCGTATGTAAAAAGAAGTCAAGTCCCATACAGGAGATGTTTTGATTGTTAGAATTTGAGAAATGGTGTTCTGTCATAACAGACCAGAGAAGATTTCGCTATCGATGCAATCATACACCTCTAGATACCAAGAGGAATTGCAGATGGCATTAGTAATTTGTCGAAAAAGGTTATTTGTGAAAAAGGAAACTTGGCATCCAAATAAGTTTATCCCCACAAGACGCTGAGAGAATCAACTATTCTTTTGTAGGCTGTCTAGGCAACCACAAACTTCGTAGGCTCAGAAGTAAGCAACGGGTTAAATGTACAGAATGTAGCATGTACAAGAATTGAAAGAAGAAATGTTTGAGTTATGGACGAACAAATTTTGAATTTAATTCTGCAACTCTGTGTAACTCTTATCTTTGTATTCATTGCCCATTAAAGTTATACCCATTTGTAATCATAACAGTCCCTTTGAATGACACTTCATATCTTATCAACGGCGAGGGACTAGAATAACGTTGTGTTCTATCAATCTTTTCTTCTGTTCCTGAGAATTGTTTGCCTGTTATTTAAATGCTAATGTTTCAATGCTCTGTGCTTTCAACATATATGCGCGAAAATTTATAAACATATTGATTTTAAAACAAGTCAACACTCTGACTATTTAATATACACTAAAGGAATTTTAATCAATCTGGAAATGGATATCTTGGGTATGAGTCTTGTGTTGGTTCTAATCATACTTGATTTAACATATCCAGCCAAGTCCATGAGTCAAGAATGTGTAATGAAGGGGAAGTGCGGTATCTCAGAGCAGGACTTCTTAAACCTTTTGGACTTACAATCTACAAAAATAATTCACGGCCTCCGCTAAAAAAAGTTGTTTTCGTACATCCACCCTCCATAGTTTATAGTAAGTAGCTAAACAAAGCAAGAAAGTGAAGAATATTCTGGTGGTGTTTCTAGTCCCACATGGTGTAGAATGTCTAACCACGATCATGAACCAACGTCTCATGCGAAAGGGAGAATGCGACTTTTTCCGTTGGTGAAAGCAACTTAGGAGTACCTAAATAGCACCTGAGGTAGAAGTATGGCATAGCTTTTCTGCATCGAAATAGTTTGCCTACCTGGAGGACTTTCAGAGGAAACTGGTCCACGTTTGCGTGTCTGCTAATAAAAATCCATGAACGCTTCCATCAAACAATCCGACCGGAGCTCGTTTCTAAAGCGCATATCGTTCTGCAAGTTTCTGAAAAGTGCTGGTTAAGAGCACAACCAAAAGTAATTATGGGTTTGAGTGTTGTCTGGTTCTAAATTAGAATCATTTTTATAATCATTAGTTCCAATGGGAACTTCATTGAAAATTTATCAATGAAGTTCTTGTGGGATCTGTTTTTCAATTGTGAGTAAATTCGATTTTATACCAGTGTTTCTTAAAAATAAAAACGATCAATCGCTATTTACAACAATAACGATAAAAATAGGAACCTTCATAAAATTTTATGAAGTAATAACAAGAAACACCAATAGGCGCATATACCTTCCCACGAAAAAAAGCAACAGCTTTGTGATTCGTCATTCATGTCTTATTCTAGAAATCTCCCACTTCCGATTTCTTTGATCAATGTCGAATAAACAACCATTTACATATCCATATTTTCTGAAAATTGGCTCTTAAAATTCTAAAAGCAAATTCGGAGATTTCCATCAAATAGTTTTTAAAAATACTTCGAAAATTTAGCTTAGGATCAACTTTTGGGAGATATTGCCAAATATATCGTAGCCCTTCACCTTCTTTCTAAGATACAAAACATGTCAACTTCATGAAAAGTGTTAGAGAGCAAGGAAATTTCCATTCAATTAGAAAACTTCGTCCAGAAATGAATTAATTATGGAAATAATATATTTCATTCTTATAGCGTCCCAGCCACATGGTAAATGTAACTAACCATAATGGCGTCTAATACTTCACTGTACGTTAACGTATGTTAAATTGTGATGAGACACGTTTTTACTTTGAAAGATGCGCAATGAATTCTAAAATTAATTAGAACGACGCACTGGATGCGTATCACGTGAGCGTAAATTGACTTCATATTCGAGCAATAAATTATATAGCAATCACGAATAATGTAAAAGAATATTAAATATATATTGAACTAAATATTCATTGACTTCTCCAAGACTAAACCAAAACAAAATTATTAACTTATGAATTGTTTTTAAATAGGAATACTTCCCAGAATATTTTCTTTTTTGTTTAACATTATCTTCTGCATTCCATAACAAAATATTATCTTATAAATGCTTTTTAAATACAAATATTTCATTGATATTTACATCATTTAACATTCTCTCCTGAATTCCATAACAATGTTATCATCTTATAAATCCTTTGTAAATGCGCAAAAGTTTTATATATTTAAGGGAAGTGGGGGTCAAAGTACTCAGAGATTTTTTCCCTGTTGGCAACAGTGCAAGCAGAAGCGAGTGTGATCATATCAATACGTGTGTTTTCAGCTCTCTCAAGAGACCATAAATTATTATTTTCATCCTTGCTGTCTTTTATTTATCAGGTAGATATGATTTTGTTATGTTAGCATGTAATTTTTTTTTGAAGAAATTTTATTTTTTTTTGTAAAATAAGGACAATACTTGCTTTCTAAGTAAATATCATTATGATCTTGTCCCTTCTGAAAACGTGCCCACGTAGAATTTCACATTTAGTGAATGTACGATCTATGGACGATTTAGAAGCAATACTGGCGGCAAAGCGTACGCACAGACCAGATATCGTCTCTTACTCATTTGTAATTTGAAGCAGCCATTCAAAAAACTTTGCATTTATTTTATCATTACTATTATAAAAAATGAGATTGGGATAATAATCTAATGCTGGATAAAGTTTTTCTTCCCGAAAGTTCAATGGGTCAGTACAGTCTCAACAGTCCTCAATACAGAACACCAAAGATGATAACACCATAAAAAAAACTGTTTGTAAAATTTCTAGTGCAGAAGAGGTAAACAGTCACTGATGTATGATTAAATGAGTTCTAAGGTGTTTTTTTCGTCCGCCTGCATTGATTCTTCTTGAAGAACTAAGATCCTCTTTGTACAAAGATGCACCCAATGCAACTTTGCCCTTGATCAACGACACTGGTTACATAAGATTCCCATTTGTTCATCGTACTGCATTTTGTAGGCATGCTAAAACCGTCTACAGAGAACCTGTTCTGTTAATAGCAGATAATCACACATCCCCACTGTTCTCAGTTTTGTTTTGTCCAGAGAAGTCATATACCTTACTTAACACACATGCAAGGTTATGTGTACAGCCATTGATAAATGTTTTTTGCCCTTTAGCTTATACCCATCGAAACTTAAAATAAGGCTCTTACAAAATCAGGAAAAGGAATAACACGTACAAATTTTCAGTTATTTTCAAAGAGCTTATATCGAACAGCCAGGATTCAACTCATGAAAAGCTTTCCCAGTTACAGGTATTGAGCCAAACAACCCAGCATTATAAGTGAGATTGCTTTCTTTGCTTCACTAGTAACAAGAACCTTTAGATACGTGCAGAGTTGCAGTTGCACCTAAGAGAATGAAGTCTCACCTTTCACTTCTCAGAGAGATGTAGTATCAGCCAATCTTGCCACTTCTCGACGAGACAACGAGGGCTAAAAGGGAAAAGAAAATCTCAAAAATCTATGATCATGGCTTCGTCTCCATTCAAAAATTTGTTAGAGGAAAACTAAAAGGAAGAGGTAGAATTAGAGGAAGCAAAGGCCAACCGAGTTTTTAAGAAAAATAAAAATGGGGACAAAACTAAAAAAGGAAAATCCCTGAAAGCAAAGAAAAAACTTATTCTGAATTCTATCGAAAGCCCAGTTACTTCAACAAGTTCGGTAAATAATGAGGGGACAATATGCCCAGGATACGAACATACATTGTGGATTATGGAAGGAGTGGTGGCATGAGAAATGTTCCAGTTACGAAGGTAGTGGAGCATTTGTATGCGACTACTGCTAAATTTTCAGGGTGCGTACTCTTGGCCTCACTTCCTGCGTACTCTTACCCGCCACGTCGGATAAGAGTACGCAGTTGGCATTTTTTTCTTGCGTTTCGTAATATATATTCTTTTTAAGTTAAAATTTTCATTTTTTGTACCCTTCTTTCTAAGTTAATAAACTATGATTCAGTATGTTTTCGAGGTTTTAACTTTTAAATTCTCATTTTTATAACGAAAAATCCACTAAGTGCGTGATCTTACCCTCCTTTCCTTACATTGTTTATCATTTCTTCTTGGATTTCATAACAAAGCTATTAACATATTTATTCAGAAGAAATACGGAATATTTCCTACATTTTTATAATGTTTAACATTCTCTTCTGCATTCCATAACAAAATTATTATCTTATGAATTATTTTTAAATACAGAATATTTCATAGATATTAATATCATTTAACATTCTCTACTACATTCTATAACAATAAAGTTATCGTCTTACAAATTCTTCTTAAATACGCAACGGACGAGTTTTCTGGTTTGTTTACTTGCCTGTAATACTTATTTCCAGTGTAATGCTAAGTCAATGGATCTTCATAGAGGAAGTCCAACATACAACCAGATAAAGGTTTTTAATATAGTAAGTAAACAAACCAAAAAACTCTTCCATACTTTTAGATATTTACATTGCTTAACATTCTCTGCTGCATTCCATAATAAAAATATTATCGTATGAATTTTTTTTCAATATAGAATATTTCATAGATATTTACATGATTTAACATTCTCTCCCACATTTCATAACAAAGTTATCTTCTTATAAGTTCTTTTGAAATACGTAATACTTTTAGATATTTAAATTGCTTAACATTCTTTACTGCATTCCATAGCAAGGCTATTAATATATTTATTCATAACAAATATGGAATATTTCTTACATTTTTACAAAGTTTAACATTCTCTTCTGCATTCCGTAACAAAGTTCTGAATTTATAAATTCGTAATAAGTAGGCATAACGGATAAGTACGGACCTTTACATAGTTTAACACTCTCCTGCATAATGATGTAAACATGTTATATATCTTCTTGACACAACTTATGGCTGCTGCACCTCCGGAAATCTTAGATACTTACTAAGCAATGCTGTTAATCAGGTAGTCAAATGTGCCATCCTCACAAATTGCAAGACGTTAACTCAGCAGCGTTACTTGCCCTTAAATTGAATGATCCTTCTAATAGAAATTCACCTCCATGTTACCTCGGTAGTTAGTCGGCACACGTGTGCACCGCTGACAATGCTTGTAAACACCAGACCACGGCGAACACTTCCCATTTGTGCTGAAGAAGAGCAACCAGACGGAACGGAATTATAACCCACTCAAATTCCGACTCGCTTTCGCCCACTCTTTTAACTGCTCTGCACACAACACAAGGAAACTCACACCGGGACAAATAACCACATCCAAACCGGGCCGGCCGTAATTAAATTCCCCCCTCCCACAATGGCCACGACAATTCAGGAAACGCCATTTCGCCACTACTTGAATGACCATTAAACAAACAGCTGGGATATAACTTGAGTGCTGGCTGTAATGTCGGGACATTGAGAACGCAAATTGGCCCTAGGAACGTGAGCCGGTAAACGTTTGGGATAGGGTCGTTTCGCATTACTTCGATTACGGAGAAAAGTTTTAGGTTGAAATGTCAGTGGGTTTAAAAGATAACTTTGTGTGTTTGTGTATTTTATTTCGATGAATACTATTCTTCAGGGAATGTTTTAAGTTTTCGTGGAGTTCAACAACTGCTTTGCAAATTGGAGGCGAAAATACCAATTTACGAATGACTCTTGGGTTCATCTTGCTAATGACGGTCATTGTGGAAATGTATCACGTTTTAATGAATTTGCTCTGAAGATTATTCCGCTGAATTCATTTGTACTTTCTCGTATACGAAACATACAAAGAGAAAGTATTATTGCATTTGTTAAGAATCTTCGGGGTATATTTTAAGTTTTGGTAGAGTTCAACAACTTTTTTGAAAATTGGAGGCGAAAATACCAATTTACGAATGACTCTTGGGTTCATCTTGCTAATGGCGGTCATTGTGGAAATGGCGTTTCAATGAATTTATTCTGAAGATTATTCCGCTGAATTCATTTGTACTTTCTCGTACATGAAGTATACAGGGAGAAAGTATTATTACAATTGTTAAAAATCTACAGGGTAAATTTTAAGTTTTAGTGGAGTTAAAAGCTGCTTTGCAAATTGGAGGCGAAAATACCAATTTAAGTATGACTCTTGGGTTCATCTTGCTAATGGCGATCATTGTGGACATGACTCACTTTCTCGTATATGAAGTATATAAGAAGAAAGTATTATTGCAATTGTTAAAAAACTTCAAGGTATATTTTAAGTTTTGGTGGAGTTCAATAACTGCTTTGCAAATTGGAGGCGAAAATACCAATTTACGGATGCCTCTTGGGTTCATCTTGTTAATAGCAATAATTGTTCAAATGCATGACGTTTTAATGAATTTATTCTGAATATTATTCAGCTGAATTCATTTGTACTTTCTCGTGTACGAAGTGTACAAAATGAAAATGTTGCAATCTTTAAAATATTCGACGTCCTGATTTCGATGCATCTCCCCGTTTTATACCTTCTTCTGTCCAAATCAGGCATTTTTGAAACTATGCATGTTATCTGGGAATGCGAGAATTCAGAAACGGACCATGCTATACAAATGAATTTCTTGCTTGATCTTGACACCAAAATTGTAACTGCGTATCAGATTTTAATCCGCCGTTAATCTGAATTATTTTCAACTGTAAATGGACACAATGCATCTCACGGATACAAAATCTATTCTATTATGCAGGGTGGTCTTAAATTATTGGACCCATTTCAAATAATAAAAAAATCTAATATTGCTACAACTACGGATTTTTAAAAATGAGAGCGCATTTTAAAATTTTTTTCTGAGATGGGTAACGCGCCGTTTCGGTGGTCTAAGTGGTCGTAAATTATTGAACATCTCCGGTTTTTAAGAGACATTATCTGCGAAATTATTAAAACTAGATGAAAAATAAAAGCATGTATTTGTAGGGAATTTTACACTCTTTAATTTGTTAAATGAATTGAATTTAAAAAACTGTATAGCTTTCGAGATATTCAAGAAAAACTAAAAAATTGTTTGTTCTATCCGATGATGCATCGATTGTTTTGCAACTATCATTAGAAAAGATACTACAGCCGTAAACGTCCCGAAAATGACCCAAACAACAAATAAAATAATTTTCTAGATTAAATTTAAAAATTCCGTCTTCGAGGTGCATTGAGCCACCATTAAGACTACCTGTGTGCAAAATTTCAAGGCTGTATTCGTCTGGACATCTCACGCACACACGTACACAAACATTGCCTTTTATAAGTATAGATATAACGCTTTTGCTCATGTTATCTAGGAACACGATAACTGAAGTAATTTTGATTTGATATTAACCAGTGTGGGATTTGTTGTAAGGATTTCGAAAATCTTAGTCGAGTTCGTAGATGAGCTGTCCAGGTCAAAGGGGGTGGAAATGGTGGGAGGTTGAAATTTTTATTTCCCCATAATTCTTTTACAATTGAAGATTGAAAGAAAATTCAAATTAGGCGAATTATTGCCTTATCATAACGAATAATTTTTGCATTTAAAGTTTTTTGCAGTTCAATTGCTTAGAAATTATTAGCTGAAATATGATTTCCGCTCCCCCCCCCCTAAATTAAAATTTTAACCTATGTTACACATTGTTTGAAAACTCTTGTCATTTGCAGTCTCTTCCACCCTCTTTCATTCTTTAAGCTCTAATCATGATGAGCATAAAGGACGAAATGTTCATTTTCCTCTATCTCCAAACAAAACTAATCTACCTTAGCCTTCCGGCTTGCCGACTGGGATTTTTAGGTAGATTCCTTATAGGAAGTCTACCTATTGCAATGATTCTCATAGAACGCCTTCCAAAAAATTTCTGCGTATCTTCACCGATCATGACTCCTAGAACCCAAAATCACCCTTCGTTAAAAATTTTATAAATATATATATATAGGTAAATATATATATATAAAGTATAGTAGTTTTGTATTATATATATATAATACTCTTTCTTACTTATATATATACTATATATATATAACGCTTTTTCCCATGTTATCTTGTGAACACAATACCTGGAGTAATTTGGATTTAAATTTAACCAGCGTGGTATATATTGTAAGGATAGTGAAAATCTCAGTTGAGTTCGTACATGGGCTCTCCAGTTCAAAGAGGGTGGAAATGGTGGGGAGTGGAAATTTTAATTTTCCCCTAATTCCTTTGCAATTGAAAATAGAGAGAAAAATTCAAATTCGGTGAATTATTGCCTTAACATAATAAACAATTTTTGCATTTAAACTTTTTCGATAGCTACAATTGCTTAGAAGTTATGAGCTGAAAAGTCATTTTTCTTCCCTTCCCCTCTTTCCCCCCAACTTAAAGTACCTTTTAACCTATGCATGTTACCCCTTGTTGGAAAGCTCTCGTCATTTGCAGTCTCTTCCATCCGTTTTGATTCTTGCAACTCTAATTCTTATGAGAATGTTCTTTTCTTTATTATTATTAGTAGCGAAGTATATGTATAACGCTTTAGCCCACGATAACTAGAGTAATTTTTATTAGATTTTCACCGGTGAGGGATATGTTGTAAGTACGGTGAAAATCTCGGCCGAGTTCGTAGATAAGCTAACCAGCTCAAAGGGGCTGGAAATTGTGAGGACTTAAAATATCCTTTCCCCATAATTCACTTACGATTGAAGATAGAAAGAAAATTCAAATAAGTTGAATCTTAACAAAGAACTTTTGTAGTGTTTATAGCTACAATTGCTTAGAAGTTATGAGCTAAAAAGCCATTTTCAATCCTCTACCCATAGCTTAGTTACGACTAAAGATAGAAAAAAATTTCAATTGGGCGAATTATCACCTTATCATTACGATCAACTTTTATATTAAAATTTGTTTGGCAGCTAGAATTGCTTAGAAGTTTTGAGATGAAAAGAGATATTCAATCCAGCCCCCTAAAATTTATCATTTCCCCATTACCCTATTACGATTGAAGATAGGCAGAAATTTCAATCAGGCAAATTATCACCTGATCATAACGAACAACTTTTATACTGAAAGTTTTTTCACATCTAGAATTCCTTAGAGGTTATGAGCTGAAAAGCGATGTTCAATTCCTCCCCCTACCCCAATTTGTCTTTGCCCCATAGCTCCGTTACGATTGAAGATAGAAAGAAAATTTCAGTTAGGGGAATCATCACCTTATCGTAACAAACTACTTTTATGTTTAACGTTTTTTGACAACAAGAATTACTTAGAAATTATAATCTCCCATCAGCCGCATTCACTTCCACTTTTTATACGGTAAACAAGCTGATATACCTGGCTTTGCTCCGGATTTTATTCCGGATTCTTCTGATTTCATGTCAATATTTTTAATGTATAAACTACAATTGCATAAAAATTATAATGTAGAAATTCCTTTTCTTATCTGAAACGTTTTTAATTCAAATGAGAATATCAATTGAACCAGACGATTTTAAAAAACAGCCGTTTTCTCCATAAATTATTATTACTTATATAGGTACTTCAAATTTTGTTAATATTTACTAAAGTAAAATAAACGTTTTAAGGAGACATACGACCGTTAAACCTCGAAAATTTTCGATTTTATTAAAAATATATATATTATTCCTCTGTCTTTTCTCAACAATTTAAAACATTCCGCGTTAGGAAATTCTCATAATTATGAAAGTTATGAAGGAAAATATATGAGCTCTTCAATGTAAACACTGAATATAGCCATAACTTTAAAGCGCTGTATCTCAAAATGTGTTTTTTTATATTGCGCTCACGATATCTCAAGAAGTATTGAATATTTTTACATAAATTTTTACCGAATATGTATTTTGCTATGTTCTACAAATTGAACCACATTTTTGTACATATTTCTCCAAAGAAGTTCTTTGGGGGAGGTTAGAAAAGTTGAAATTTTATCTACATTTAACATTTTTATTTTAAATTGGTATAAAAAGTAGAAATTAAATTTAAATGTTAATAAATTGTGGTTCAGTTTTTTAAACAGACTGTTTGGATTACTTAGATACACAAAATATTGTGTTTCGATAAATATTTTATCCGCAATCTTGCGCCCAAGGTGACTATCTCTTTTTTTTCTTAAAAAATTTTACCCATATTTATTACTCTCTCAAATAAATATATGTCAATATGAAGATCTGATAATGTGTATACTATAGGAGAAAGAACAGATACTTTTTTAGAAAAAAAAGTGAGTTTGGGAATTGTATTGTTTCTGGCAATAGTTCTTCGTATTATTCTTGTTCTACAACAACAAAGAATATTGTTATGGATTCTGTATAAAATTAATTTTGAAAAAAACAATAAATTGAGAGAAACAATTATAGAATTTGACAGTTTTCCGCCATTTTTTCGAGGTTTAAGAGTTGTATGTCCCCTTAATGAATATTTGTAACAATTAAAATAATTAATTAATTATTCAATAATTTAAAGCATGAAAATAAATCAAATCAATAGTTGGTCCTGATATAAACTGTTAATTGTCTACTTTTAAAATTTTCTTTTAGCATTCGTCCAGAATTCTGTTAATGTATTCTGGCAACAGTTCTTCGTATTATTTTTGTTCTACAATAACAAAGAATATTGCTATGGATTCTGTATAAAATTAATTTTGAAAAAAACAATAAAATGAGAGAAACAAATTGTATGGAAATCAAATTTTTGTCACTGAAAAATTAATTTTTTGAAATTTAATATTGTGTAAAAATAGTTTCGTGAGATAATATTTTCCGTAGATATCGCGGAAAAATGACTCGCTTTATTTTTAATGAACTGAAATTTTAACTAACTTTTGGGCTTTGAAAAGTTGAGAGTGACTTGTCTTAAATAAAAAGCCTGCAAAGTTTGGTTGAAATCAGCCCAGTGGTTTAGGAGGAGATGTGAAACATAAATACACAGCCACAAGGACTTTAATTTATTTTAAGATAAATCCAAACTATTACTGATAAATACTATAAGCCATAAAGAAGGTTTTAGTGAACATTTCGTAACAATTAATTAAATAGTTAATTTTAATTAATCAGACAGTTAATTTTGATAGTTAAGGACATATTACTTTATTTGATATTTAATTAAACACGGCGGCACCAAGATTTGTTTAAAAAACTTAATATAAAATAGCCAAAAAAAGATATTTAAATAAGAGTTCCCTTTTTCCTTATTGATATTGAAAAATATCTCATTAACTTTAAAATTGCTTCGGGGTTTTCTGCCTGACTATTTGCTTTTAACTGTGTGGATGGAGATTTAAATTTACTATTCAAAATGGCTGCATTCATATCATATGCTTTAAACACATGTATTTAATTTGCCACTCTCAATATTGAATAATTTTTATTGTATGTGTTAAGAATTTAGTTGACTATTATCTCTTGTAACCAGGGAATTCTCTAAAGGAGCCCATTCTAGTAGTGTTTAATATCATGTGATTTTAGCATATGGCAAAGTAACGTTCGCACAATTATATGGTAACCTAGATTAAATAAATTAATTTTTAAATCTAGAGTCTTTCTTCATTCGTGTCAAGTGTCAATTTCTTGCTACTGTTTCACATAGGCTGGCTTAATGTTACCTAGGGAATATTTACACTGCTGGGATGTTTATTTCTTTATGACTCCTACCTGTTGAATGATTATGTGTTTTTATAAAAAAAAAAAAATTGAGAAATTTACTGACCAATAAATCTGGCATAACCTTTTGAGTAGAATGATAAAACCTTGATATAGTAAAAAACTAAATGTCATGAAAAACTGAATGTCATGACGTAAATATTGCAATGTGTAGAAACAATAAAGTCATCGACTATGTCTGTATTGATCAGTATGTAATATTTCATTACTTCTGTTCATATTTTTCTATATTTTTTGCTGTTTTGTTTTTCTTTACCTTTGCATTCCAGCTTGCCGAAAGGGATTTTTTTTTTATATTATATTCTACCAAAAACGGGGATACTTCTGTTTTCCTCTGTGCTCTCTTTCTGCAACCAGGTTTTTGTCCTATTAGCACAAAGATATTGTGCAATATTTTCAGGATGTTGTTAAATCCTCTAAATGCCTCCCAATACCGTGAAGATATTGTAGAAATATTGTACAGAATGTACAGTACCTGTACCTGTATTTGTACAATAGTCGTGTATTTGGCGCTATTTGGGATCTTGGGGAGCAGTTTCCTTCTAGGAGGAAAGACACTGTAATCATCGAGATGACTAAAAAAAATAGTTTTTCACAGCAATAACTGCATGATCTCATACTTCATCTTTTTGTTAAACACTTTTATTTAACTTGACATGTTTCATGCTTGTAAAGATGGAATTTTGCAATCAATTTTTCACTAACTCCTGGTGTGATAGTGATTTGAAATTTTGTGCATTCGTCTATTCTCGATGACAATGCACCATTTAAATATTTTCAGAACTTAATTATCTGCAAATCATTAAATAAATTAGATTTTTATTTTGAAAAGCAATAGATCTCAAGATAAAACGATTATAGATAAGATAGATTTAGAAACAATAAATCTCAATATAAAAATTCACAAAATAGATTTTAAAAAATTCTACTATTCGGCATAATTATAAATGCGTGTTTATAAAAACTTATTAATAAAATTTATTTTATATATGTTTCCAAGTATTATCAAAAGCAATTTGTATTGCAAGGTGAACTCAAAAATTAATGCCTTTTTAAGTATTTATAAAAATTTCATATTTGGATATTTTCTTGAAGCATACAATTTCTAAGAAGACAAAACAGCCTTCACTCAAATTTTGTGCATAACTGAGTAAGGAAATAGACGGTTTACTTTTTTTCCTCTTGATTCTCAGAACTATTCATGTATTGATTTTGTTCTGAAAATCTAGTTTCCATAAATAATATCGAGCTTTTTTTTCCCTTCTTGTAAATGTCAACCACAGAATTGGGAGACATATTTCAGCTTTTCTATTTCTGTCTTTTCTGTCTATCGATGAAGTTCACCTAGTTTTTATCGATTTCGAAATTGGATGTTGTGTCCATCAAAAATTTTTCTGAGAAAAAGACTACCAGAAAAACATATTTTAAGCAAGTCTTTCTAAAATGATTTGCTAAGTGTTCTTCGGAATGCATCTTTCTGGTCATAGAATATTCTGAATATGTATTTGAAAAAAATAAACAGTTGACAAAAAGTATAATTAATGCCTTTTTGAAGTATTTGTAAAAATTTCAGATGTGGATATTTTCTTGAAGCATGTGTCTGAGAAAATTTCTAAGAAGACAAAATAGCCTTAACTCAAATTTTGTGCAAAACTGAGTAAAGAAATAGACGCTGTACTCTTTTTCCTCTTGATTCTCAGAACTATTCATGTATTGATTTTGTTCTGAAAATCTAGTTTCCATAAATAATATCGAGCGTTTTTTTCCCCTTCTTGTAAATGTCAACCACAGAATTGGGATACATATTTCAACTTTTTTCTGTCTCTCCTGTCTATCCATGAAGTTCGCCTAGTCTTTATCGATTTCGAAATTGGATGATGTGTCCTTTCAAATTTTTCTGAGGAAAAGACTACTCAAAAAACATATTTTTAAGCAAATCTTTCTAAAATGATTTGCTGGATATTCTTCGCAATGCATCTTTCTGGCCATAGAATATTCTGAATATGTAGTTGGAAAA
>BGPR01002724.1:35234-90400 GCA_013235015.1 Araneus ventricosus
TCCGTCCCAAAATAGCCCTCGTGTTGCTTCAAAATATGACGTCAATATAACTAAAAAACTAACAGAAAGTAAAAAATCTTAAGCTAGATTTTCATCAATAAACTAACAGAAATTAAATGTCTTAAGCTAGATTTTCATCAAGTGTCCCTAAGAAAGAAACATCTTAACATATTCTTAGGTGAAAAAAATTTGCTGGCATGCAATAATAGCATGTTTTTATATCGCCTATAATTTATAATTTTTATAATAAGATTACTGTTTATGTGTGCTCAATATAGTATTAGGAAGGGAAAACATTTTAATCTCATATTAGCTTGTTAGTCCAATTAGGGATTTTTTCTGACGAACAAATTTAAATTAAAGTGATACGCATTAAAATTTTTCCCATAATGCTTCAAATTTAGAAAGGATCAACACTGTTCTGTAAATCATTAAAACTTATTGGAAACAATAAAAATATTGAACAGCAAAAAAAGGATGAAAAGGATTAATCTTAAAGATTAAGCTTGTTCTCAAAATTTAAAACATTATATGCAACCACGAAGTTCCTGACATCATTACTGAACGTTATTAGTACCAACTTAAAGAAACTTAAGAAGGAAAAAACCCTGAATGAAAAGAAAAGTTAAAAAATTCTTTTGAAGTTTACTTTCACGCAAAACTAATTGAGGTAAATAAACCAACAGCGGATGAAAATTAATTAACTATTTTCGAATCAAAATGCGTCTTCAAAAGAACAAAAGTTGCGAGCTGACAAAAATTAATTAAATATCATTTTTCCTGCCAAAAATAAAACTAGGAAAAAATATTGTTCCAAAACCAGTTATTAAGATTTTAACATGGTCCAAAGGTGTGAAGCGATAGCATTTTCTTTTTTTGCTTTTTGGTTTAAAAAGGATTATGAAGTTGAGGCCTAAATGATGGATATTAATTATGGTTCTTGTGCTTTAATAAAAGATATTGTCGAAGAAGGCTGCGTGAAATTTTTAACACGACAACATAAGGGCACTTGGAAATTTAAATATTAACGTTTATACAAGGCAGAACGAGATTTTATGGAAACAACGTCACATTCTCCATTCTTTATAAAAGCTTAAGACATAAAACTTTTAAGAAAATATTTCAAGTTCTGATAAACATGTCAAAAAAGTCGTGTTTATAGTTTTTTAAATAATATTTAGAATTGCATAACTCAAATGCTAAGAGATGCTATATTAGGAGGAGATGCCTAAAAATTAAGCCATTAAATTCCTTTACCTGCATGCGAGTTGAAAAACAAATCGAGAGTAATCCTGACATCAATTGTCAAACTGAATGGAATTTTGAGACTCTGAAACAACTGCATGGCACTAAACTTATCATAGACTACTGGGCTTCTTTAAATAATCGAAAAAATGGCAAAATTTTAACCCATTTACGAATACGTCACATAAGATTCACACACAAATATCTTTCACTTGGCGAACAAATGCCTATGTGACCCCTTTGTAATTGTGTTGCAACAGTTTTACACATTCTTATTGAATGCCCACATTTTAACACGTTAATCGCCAAGTGAATCAAATACGATTCATACGGAGATCAAATACGATTCATACGGAGATCAAATACGATTCATACGGAGATCAAATACGATTCATACCTACTATTTAATCAGATTAGCCCTCCTCTACTGTAGTTGAAAGATGAGTCATCAAATTAGGTAGACGGTTCGAATTTCAGAAGTGAGTCGCTGCGACCAACGTGTTAAAGCCCAACGCTTATTACACTTACAGACAACCGCAGTGACGTGGACAATGTTACTTGGCAGAGAGCCACATGCTGGCTTTTTTAAAGTCCATAGGATTTTATACCCTTATTTAAAGTTACTTTTAAGTTTTATTTTGACTTTGTATTTTATTACCACTTGTGATTGCATCGAACCATTTTACTCTGAAACTGTTTTAAATGTGCGTATTTCTGTGTAAATTTCTTAAAGGCGAGTAAAGACTTGTACTCTACTCGCCATAACGTACTTGGCGCAGTTTAGCCAGTATATTGGCTCTTGCGCCGGTAAACCCAAAACCAAACTAAAAATTAAGGGCAGACAAAAGAAATGACTGCTAATGGTCAGGTACTCAAGCACCGCCAAGGTTTAATTGTGAGAGTGTAAAATAGAAACAACTGAAATTATTTAACATTATGAAAAAGGGCCATATATTTGGATGCCCAAGGCATTGGGCATACACAATTGAATATCAAAAGCACAGATTACCTCACACAATTTTATCTGGTTGGCCTAAAAATGTACCCCACACCAATCGATGACGTTATATTAGCATCAGTTGAGCTTCTTGGCCCTATAGAACATTCCAATCTTATCGTAGTGGTGACCAAAAATATAATACAAGGACTATTTGAAAATACAAAACCCAACTCGTCATGCATGAAGAATAGAAAAGGTAGAAAGAAATAACTAAGAGAATTGATTAAAGAAGCACGAAGTGATGCGACGGTCAGTGGCGGCTCGTCCATAAGAGCTGCAGTCCCCCCTGAAATTATTTTAAAAGATTGCATTTTCGTTTTTATTCTAATTGGCTTACTTTTCCACTTTGAGAACTCATGATCAACGAAAATGGCAAAAAAGTAATAAAAAATGTAAAAATAAGACTCAAAATTAATTAAGAATTAAAGTGAAAGGCAGACCATAGCTGCATCAAGTTTTGCCCCTCCTACGCATCTGATATTAGCGCAGAAAGCAATGCGAAGCGGGAGAAAATCAACCCTTTCTCCGCTTGAAATTGCATTCATTTGAGCTACATATTTTTCAGCTATCATTTGGAGCGACTTCCTCATTTGGCTCTTCTTCGCTTTTTCTCAGTAGTTCAGTCGTTAAGTCGCTTTTTTTAAAAATACAATTCTGGAGGAGTTGTAATTTTTTGCTTCTTCATGTTTTTTCGGGTGCCGATTACGATTCTGAGGTTCGCCACCAATAATTTTTGATGGAAATTTAGTTATAGCAAAAAAACATACAAAAAATTCTCTAGGTTTTGCTTATAACTCAAAAACTATCAATTTTTAGTATATCATCATTATAAACTAAAATAATCGGCAGAAAATTTCCTACAACTTTTGTCTATAAAACTTCTGCAGCACTGCTTGTTTCTGAGCTGACGAGCCGCCACTGATGACGGTTAACCTCGATACAGACGACGAGCTCTAGAAGATGTAGACTTCACGACGAAACAGAAAATGCGTAGGAATACAAAAGTAGAAATTGACGATATGTGGGTTGTACCATTTTCATCCTGGCTGTTCAAGGGGCGTATTTACGTTGAATATAATAGTAATGTAAATCAATAAAATATGTTTACAAGTTTTTAAACAAAAGTAATGATATGACTGTTTTTGGCATAAACAACGAGAGCAGTTTAGCTATATTAGCTCCTATATGTTAAAGCCACCCTACAAATAGTAGGGCGTCTTTACCGAATAGGAAGCCATAGCTCAGTTTTAATTTAGAAAACCGCCAGAGAGTGTATTTCACACCGACCCTTTAGAAGTTGACCCTTAGAGTGACCCTTTAGAAGTTGATCAGCCACCAAATGCAACTTTGAGAGCCTCCTTCAAATTATGTTGTCGAAATCCTTTTACAGGACATTTATTTATAGAGATGTTACTCGATACTGTACATGTGTTTCCTGGAGGAAAGATTTCAGTATAAAGACAATTGGGAAGCCCGTTCCTGTTCATGATGCAGTTGCAAGTGATGCCTTCGGTCGATTGTATGAAGTGTACCCCAATAACGCCGAGTTCTTTTTTCCTAGTATGCCTCTTCGTACAATGCCTGAACCAACTTCTTTCACAGATGTAAAAACAATAAATGGCGCTGCATGCCACACTTATAAATAGGCCTGACAGATCCATGGCTTGCTTGAAGAAGATCAGCAATGGGATAGTGTACTGAGAGAAGAAGAGCAACCTAAGCAAATCAGAAACTTATTAACTATAATACTAGCTTTACTTTACACTACGGCACACCCCCGACTCCAGAGATAAAAAATCTCCGATTTGCGGTTTCGATGGGTGTGCATAGAATCTTTATTAATAAAAGACTTTTAAAAAACCCGTGTTATTACACAGTTGCTGAATCTCAACAGCTAATGAGACAGTTTCAGAAGTTAATGATGACATTGTTATTGCCTTGTTGATATACAAAGAAGTTTGACAGTCGCTACAACATTGAGGCTGTTACCTCTTGGAACCACTAATATAGTCTTGTTGATAATATTAAAATAAAACTCAGAATATATGTAAATAAGATACAAAAAGTGAACGAAATATAAGTAAATAGGATACAAAACGAAATTATACGTCAATGACTAGTATTGAAATGATGTATTCTTGTAGGATAGGTTTAATAGGATTGATATTTGAGTCTTTGTGACTAGATTTACCTGAATTAATATCTAGATAGAAGGTTTATTAACGATTGTAATATTAGATTTTAAAACAAGAAATGCTATTGATTAGAAAGTTCAAAGTCTATGTGTCCTTAAGGTTGATGCACCAAGCTAAAAGCTCGAAAATGTTTAAATCATATATATATATATATATATATATATTGAATATTAGAGTTTGATTTTTTTAAAAAATGTTTGATTTGAAAAGAGTCTTCCAATTAAATTGCATGAAGAACATTGTCAGATTACATGTTATTACCAGTGTAGGTTTACAGATGCAGCCTTTGATGAACATCATGGCTGTTGATGCTTCTTATCAAATGTAACATTTAAATTACGCTTATTTCAATTCAATATACTACAAAAAAAAGTGACATAAAAATCTAGACATTTTATTTGGTTGAATTCACAGACTCAATCACTCAACGAAAGCGTGATTGTTGCTGTTCATTTTGGAATCGGCTTGAAGTAACAAACAGGTAAATATAGCATTAATATTAAATTGCTTGAAAATTGTTGTACTAAGTACACTTGAGAGTGTATTATAAGCTGAAAGTCCTTAAGTTTAATTCAAAAATTATCAAAAAACAAGATAAGATATTTTAAAATTATTTTACAATATTACACCTTTGTAGACCTCAAAACTATAACATAATAATCTTCAAGGAGTAATTAGTGTTCTTTCGTTTAATACATTTATCGGGGGCGAAATATGGAAGAAGAAAAATAATAATAAATTGTAAAAATCGTTAAATAGTGTTTAGAAATAGTTCAAACAAACATTGGTTTAGAACTGAATTAATTATTAGATTAAATTGAAGAAAATTAAGATGAACTTGAAAATGGTACCATTGTTAACAACTATAAAATTATTGTACCATTAATTATTAAGTAATATTATACCATTGTTATTGCGATTAGGCATCACTCATTGTATAACTAATAGATGAAGATAACATAATGCCTTAAAAACTGATTTAAACTCTTGTGAGAGGGCTATTCTTGCTGATAAAAATGACGGCGTCGATGTAATAAACAATCAAATACTTGGTATGGTACCGAGCATTGTTGCTGAATACAGATATTTTGATATAGTTGTGGATGCTGATGAGGATCCTCGATACAGCTGGATTATCACCACATCGTTTTACACTTAAAACTTGATGCTCTATTATATTATTACCAAAACTGGACAACAAAACTATGCATTTGCACAAGGCTTTGAAAAAAATGTTGCCGAATGTAACAGATGCTACCATATTGACGCGAAAAAAAGGGCGAATTCTTTGTTTTTCACGAATACCTCTTATTCTAATGAATCTCTCATTTAGATTTCAGAGATTGCAACTGCCAATCAGTGCGACTTGTGTTTTCCATCACGATCAACATCACAGGGGCAGTCTATTCTTACCATCACATCGTTTCTGGGATAATTTAAGATCATCATGCTTTTCACGTGAGCAGAATTATGTTCTCTAATGGACAGTGGTTTCTCTCAAAATTTGTTTATTCTTGCATCTGATGGGAAACAAAGAATATAGTTCACAAACAAGCATTATAATAATATGTTAGTTTCATTTATTTCTCCGTCTTAGCATTTTTCAATCAAAGAATGATTTTACTCTACTTTTTAATCATGTATTCCACTTTTTGAATTTCACAACATTGCTGTTGTTTCATGTTGTTATATTTTTGATAAATTTTTACTTCCTGAAAAGAATGCCTGAAAATGATATCCTTTCATTGTTGTATGATGAGTGTAAGATATTTACAATAGATGGCGTTGGTGCGAACGTCTACACAAGGAAAACCAGCCCAAACCGGAGCTGACTCTGACTCACTTGAAGAATGTCGTCATTACTGTTGTGTCCAGCATTTCTATGTTTAAATGTGATTGTCTATTAAATCGCTGTCTGCACTGAATGATGTCTTCATTATCATCCCGCATACATACCAAACTCTAATAATGTGCACCATATAAAAATGCACGGAGGCATGATATGCGGTACACTCCACTATTAAACGAAGCAAAATATTATATTTTGTAATTTGTGTACTATTTTATTAAAATTTGGGCATTATTCCATCAATAAAAATATTAATAAAATTCTATGTTACTTATTTAAAATTCTTCCTTTTTCTCTCTGCCACAAGGCTTTGATAAGAAAGTGACCGCGAAATGTCGGGATATCTGTTAGTTAACTGATAAACAAACACTACAATCCAAACTCACACAAAATATTTACGTATATATTTATGGTTGTCGCGTTATTTTATCACGAAGAATATTTTTGGATATTTAGGCTAAATATTTTGCCGTCCCCTGGAGTCAAAGACTGTATCTTCTTAATTCAGGTGAGTCTTTATGGCTTTTCACAATACTTGAAAACAAAACTATCTTATTCATATCCGAGCTGATTCAGCTTTGCTCAGCTGCTCAATTGCTTCCTCCAGGTGCTTGTTACTTGAATGTCCACGATGCATGGCTATAATTTTTAATTTCAGGAGCACGTGCTGTTATCTTTGTTACATTCACTTTCCAGAAATGTTGGTCAAACGTGTTGCATTTCTTTTCATGGCCATTTTGGCTACCGTACCCACCTGTTTTGGGCTTCCTGATACTCCATTTCAACTGAATCCAGCGGCCATCCCGTCTTCAGGTAAAATTTCATCTTTAATAAAATCCAAAACCATCAAAATTATTATGGTAAATTAAAACTTTATAACAATCTCACTCCTCATTTTAGTCCATTCTTTGAAAATATACCCTAGCTCATATTATTGCTAAATAAACGCAAATGAACCATCAGTCCACTCAAAAATATATGCTTGGTGTGGATAGAGATGAACGCTTATCAATGTTCATACTTCCTTGTATACGAATTGTTCAAAGAAAAGTTCTAATAATAATCAGAAAATTCGTCTTCGAGATTTTGATGAATCCCCATCTTTTCGACCCCCACCCCAAAATCAGAAAAAAACATATATAGAATCATAACTGTCTGAATATATTACGTTATTCACATAATAGACCAGATTGATGAAATTTGATTTATTTTCTGCGTGCCAAAACTGAAGATCAGTGACAAATCTTGGACAAATTCTGTCAACGTTAAGACTGTAGGTCTATCCACCCATGTACTTGCCATCACGATAATTCAAAAACTCAACGATGGAAGGTTGAAGCATTTAGATTTTTTTATCAGAATTATAGATCCGCACAACATTTTGTACCAAATCCATTCAGTTCCTGACTCTCTGCCTGTCTCTCTGTTCGGAGGTATGTGAGCGTGATACTTTAAAGTACAAAAAGCTACATAAATGAAAGGCACCACAATTATAGATCTGAATCACATTTTTGATCCAATCCATCGATTCTCAACCTGTGGGTCTCGACCCCTGGGGGGGGCATGATATAACTAAATGGGGGAACGAGCACATCGAAAAGAAAATATCATTAAAAATTAAAATAATTTAATGGAAGGGAAGTGAAACAAAATGTATTCTGACATAATACAAAATAAAATACACTGATGTAATACACTAATAAATAGAATTTCATCAGGACTGCACAATGTATTTAATAATGAACTTATCAATACTAAATTAAACATAAGTTTAATAATTATTAGTGACTCCCTTGGGCCTGTCTCCAGAGCAAATGTTTTCGAAGGAAGGTTTAATATTAGAAAAAGACACTCTGTGTTCTTTTTCTATATTTAACTGAGATCTATATTTTGTCTTCAAACCAGCCACCGCACAAAATTTAGTTTTTCAAAGGTAGGATGTTGAAAATGGTAATAGTATACGAAATGCTGTTGCTTGCTTTTGTCAATGCAGCGGATCGGCGTTACCAAAAATCAATAAATTTACTTATTCTTGGTAATTTATAAGGTTTGTAATTAATGTCGTAGCATTGCGTTAGCATCAAAATACCAAAAATGCATTATTATTATATATTTTGTTATTGTATGAGAGGAGGGGGGACGATCAAAATTAGGATTGGAATTTAGGTCGCAAATACTGAAAAGTTGCGAAACACTGATAAAATCAAGAGAAGGGAAATGTCCAAAATGCGCTCTCGAATTTCTTCGGTATACTACGAATCTATGCACAAGACGCGTCATTTATTGTAATTATACGAAAAAGTCAAGAAGTGGAGAACACTCCAGCCTATTTAATATCTTCTTTGATAGTTCATATAATGCAGCTATAGAAAGGTTATGATAATACAGCTATTTCAATAGAACTGTCTCCTTGAATTTACAGATTATCTCAAATATTTAATCTCGAAATGAATATAATATGCATTGGTGGATTTTCGTACAGGATCTAGAGGCGCTCCAGTGGCGTAACGAGGGTAAATGGCATCCGGGGCTTAGTATTTATTTCTCACGCCCTCCCAGTCTGAATCGACAATTTCTGCCTTAAAAAACTTAAAATAAATACAAAAAAGTAGTCTTAGAGGCGTCTCAAAATCGGGGCGATCGGACAACCCCTTGCCCATCCCTCACTACGCCACTGTGGCGGTGACCTGGTGCCTTGAGACCCTGTGGGACCTCAAGATATATTCGACATACATTGCAGTTCTAGGCCAACGGTGAAGTTACGATACTAGGTGGGGTTTGGGGAAGCTAAAACTATTTTGCACCTGTGGTCTAATATTGTGACAATACACCACTGGTAAGATCTGCCATACAATCATATGATATCAACAAAATCTTTAATACGCTTCTCCACTTTCTCGCACGCTTTCATAAGAGAATGTTGTTTAGTCCGTTTGATTAATGGACTGTAAATACGAAACGACAATTGATCTAGACGAATTCCATAATTTTAAGTGATTTATTAAGTATGATGCTCCCGAATTGGAGACATCCGAACAACACGAACGAATGGCTGAAGTCAAACTGACAAAAACAAACATTCTTACAGAATAACCGCCAAACTGGCGTTGGGGTTACAGTTCAACAAATCTTTGCAATACAGGCGTCAACAAATGTCACTTACAAAAAGTGATAAAAAATTATTGAGGCAGTGTGTTATACAACCAACCGTTCTAGAAAAGAATAAAATTAATCAAAAAAAAGAAATCGAAATGACTGCAGGTTTTATATAACTGTTGTATTTTGATTTCATAATTTTCAATTTTTTCGACAATAAGATCGGAAAAAAATATCCGATGAAAACGATTTATTGCTGTTTTAAAATTTTAAAAGAACAATCCATTCAAAGAAACGAATTCAATTTCTGTATAATTTTTTTACTGATTCCATAATGATTCCATAATTAAAAAATATTTTAAATTGCAGATTCGGTAATTTACAGGTAATTAAATGTACTTAATATTTCAACTGGATGTAAGAGAAACACATAGGTAAATAAAAGAAATAACTAAAAATGCGTTTGAAATTTTCCTTGGATGCTGATGGCAACATAGAGGTAAGCATAAATGCAAATATATTCATTAGTTTTATTTAACGTGAATGTAACGTCCATGCTTTGACAAATCCTTTTAAATATGGATATCTTTTTAGAAATTTCACATTTCAATGAAGAAAATGGAGTTTTTAAAGAAAAGTACCTTTTCTGTTCAATAATTTGATGCAAAATTTGATACTTACGGATGAACAGGCACCAAGATAAATTTCAAATAATGACTTTTTCTGACTCAGGGAATTCTAAAAATTAAATATTCATCAAAATCTCGAGAACGAAATCTTTTGATATTTCAATTCTTTCTCTATATACACTTTTTATAGGAAGAAGTGAAAAAGGTATTATTTTCTATAAAAGATTATTTTACCAATGCCCCAAGCAACCAGATCAAAAATGGGACATAAAAAAAATGTTGGAAGATTTTTTTTTGGAACAACCATTTTCATCAAATTTTGCATGTTGACGTTTTATTACATGTCTTGGCCTATATCTTTCTACTTTATTTATTCCTGCAGTAACTTACTGTTGTGATCATGTCCTAGACACACTTAGTGTTCGATTTTTTAAAATGAAATATACGATTTTGTTTTCTTCATGTGACTTTATTTTCAAATAATAGTTTGTCTGCCAAACATTTTTATTTAAAAATATTATACATGTCTGTGTATGCAAAGTTTCCTATAGAATTATACGCAATTGTTATCACCATCAGCAACAGATGTGTCATATTATTTTATTCACTTCTCGAAGTTTCTTTTAGACAACCATGACCTTAACAATCAACGAAAATTAAAATATGAATGACTTCATGTCTGAAAAAAAATTTCGACGGGAGACTGTCTCTTCGAAACGGCCACTGGGAATGAGGGTGTAGACTTACTTACCTTACTCAACTGTGACTTTCTGTGACTAAAGTAGCTCTATGTGACTTTGACCTATTACCTATGCTCTATGACCTTTCTCTTTTAAATGAATTTTAATTCTAAATGAATTAATTATTAATCTGTTAAAGTCCATTTAATATACCGTTCACAACCGATGCGTGCGCCCTCAGCAGTCGCTGTGACGTCATCAAACTTCTTCGTGATTTTCACCAACTTTGCAAATCGACTGTGACTAAACCATAATTACAAGTTCTAAAATTATTTTTGCAATCTTCAATGCCGATCTTTCTCTGTTCAATGAAACAGAAACCAACTCCTTATGTTATTTGGTTGCGGAAATATAAACGTTTAACTTTACCACGAAAAGCGTCATAATTTTTCCTTTCCCGACACACCATTAGACTACTATGGAGAGACGTAAGTCTACGTCAAAAATTAATCATTAAGAAGAACTTTGATTCCTTATTTATTGAATAAAAACCCATAATTGTATGTCACTAATAGATTTTTGATGTTTTTTAGAAGTGTAAAGATACATCTTGGACACCCTGTATCACTAGCTTTTGTTATTACACATTTCCTTTTATTATCAGTAGAGATGTAGCTAATATACACCAATAATAAGTTTAATAAATAAGTTATTTTTATCCAGTTCTTTTAGAATCCAAACATTTTATTTGTTATTTTAACGTACTTGACGCATTCTTTGTCCCAAGGCAACTGACAGTAGTGCAGGCATTTCCAAGTGATGCTAGATGACGGTTCGATGATGATGTATTCTTTAGCTCGACATATTAAGCAACTATTCAGACAGCTGACAGGCAGTTTCAATTTAGAAACCGTAATGCATAAAATGATCATCCCGACCTAGCCTGAGGCGCTCGGTAAACATGAATACTAATACAGGTATTGTGGTCTGTTTCTGTTACAAAATAGCCATCACAGTCCCATTCATATAACCCTTCCTAAGGAGGTATATCCCGTCATCTGCGAAGACTTCCTATACTCCCAGGTGAAGAGAGAGAAACAGAAGAGAGAGAAACAGCATGATCACTCGGATCACTTTTCATCCACATACCCGTGGTGCCCCCCTCCACCCGAGAGGGGCTATATAAAGTAGTAAAAAAGGTAGGAAAAGTACAAAAATTCAGCCATGTAAATTTAATTTACGAGTAAATTTATAAAAATTACACTGGGCAACAACCATTTTGTTGCCCGTATGATTTTACCTAATTCTTATGTACTTTCACGCTCTGAATTCGAAAAACCAATCAGAATTTGTCTATCACCCTCCAATTTTATGCAACATGAACTCGCACCAAAACCTCTGTCCACTCCTTTCTTTTATTTGAATCAATGCCGTTCCCAGGATACTTTTTGTTGCCTTTGAGATTTTAAGTTATAATGGTGTTTTTATGGTCACTGAACCCAAATATAATCTCGAAAAACCTCTATAACATACTGTTTTTCAGCAACACTACTCGTAATTGCTTACATGTACATAGAAAATGAAATATGTCGGATCTTGTGTCAAAAATACTTTTCGAAAAAATTAATTGCCGGCCAAGAAGATAATGTTTGGGTTTGAAATGCTCTTACAAATATAATTTTCATAAAGAAAAGGCTGTATGACAAAAATTATAACAGGTGTTTTTGGATCAAGAATCCCGCAACGCAAATACTATTCAATGCATGAGCCACTTTGTAAGGACAGATGTTTCTATTTGGCAGCACGTGGAAGCTTTTGCCAAGATGGTGATGTGATATTTTGTAATGATGTTGACTCGCTGTTTAAGGCTCTAGGACTACAACATAACCCTCAAGAATGGCGTTTGTTTACAGACTCTTCAAAAGTCAGCTTAAAAGCAGATCTGTTATACAATGGTAGCAAGCACCCTTCGATTCCTTGTAGGATATGCTGTTCGTATGAAAGAAACATACGAAACCTTGAAGCATATGTTGTCCAGTGTTGAGTACAGCAAGCATTCTTGGCATATCTGCGCCGACTTGAAAGTGATTTATGTCTTAGTTGGACTGCAAGCAGGCTACACCAAGTTTTGTTGCTTTCTGTGCCAGTGGGACAGAAAAAAGCACTATATCAAGAAGGTGTGGCCCAAGTGACAGTTCCTCATGCCGGGTGTGAAGAATGTAGAGAACGAACCACTAGCTGTCTCAGAAAAAATTCTCTTGCCTCCATTGCACATCAGATTAGGTTTGGTGAAGAATTTCGTTAAAGCGATGGACTGTGGAGGAAGCGGATTTCAGTATTTACGTCTGAAGTTTCCAAAAGTGAGTGAAGCAAAAATTAAGGAAAGCATATTTGTTGGGACTCAAATTAGACAACTGATGAAGGATACAGTGTTTGAGAGTAAACTGACTTAGAAGGAAGCCGCAGCATGGACATCGTTTAAGGAGTTAGCAAAAAAACTTCCTCAGAAATCACAAAGCGGAAAACTACAGGCAAATCGTCAATAACTTGCTTAAAGGCCTACAAAATAATGGGGTGCAACATGTCGTTGAAAATCCATTTCTTGAACCCCTGCTTAGAATTCTTCCCTGAAAACTTTGGATGAGTAGGCGACGAGCATGGTGAACGGTTTTATCATCAGGATATCTCGAATATGGGAGCTCGTTACTAAGGGAAATGGAATCCCAAAATGCTAGGCGACAATTGTTGAACATTGAAAATGAATATTTCTCAAGCCAAGCACAGCCAACAGGCCAAGTACACAAGAAAGTGAAGGTTTGTCACATTTTATTATGCTTGTGTAAATATCGGAAGTTGAATATGATTTCCTAATGCATATAATAAGAGTTACTATGTTGCTCAAAAACTATCGGAAAAAAAACCGTTCACAGATTAGAAATCAGGGCACAAAAATACATAGGTATAACACTTTCTTTCTCGAGCAACATGATTTTTTTTGTTGACCAATGTTATTTGTTGTCGGAGTCAGTATTATTAGATTTCTGCTCCTCATAAAGCCACTGACTAGCACTTTACTTACGCAGGCTCATTCTATCTTGTAATTTAAGCAAGCACCGACACCGTAATTTATTTTTTGGATACACTTTTAAAAAAAGACTGAACTGTAACTAGAACCTCAACATTTGTTGCAGTTTGCCTTCCAGGTAATTCTTTCTTTAACACCGAGAAGAACTAGAAAAGTGAGATCTGCATCATAGAATGGTCTGGGTTATGGAGCATTCTTTCTTTAAGAGCGTACCCAAAAAGGAATTTAGAATGACTCAGGGTATGTGAGCCAAAAGAACAACCAGTACTTCAAGAAATAGCAGAAATATAGTGACACTGACAGTCATAAAGAAAAATAATCTTGAACATACTCTTAAAATAAATCTGTGTGGTTAGATTTTTATACCTTTTTCAAACCTTTTTTCTCCTCCTCTTTCTTCAGCTAAATTACTTCTCAGCTTGCTCTTTCGTTAGCTGTTGATTTGAACCTCATTCTACAACATTTCCCGAGTCCAAAAAATAATGTATCATATCCGAAATCGTATTTGAAATATATCGGTACGAAATTCATTGACACTGAAAACAAAGATGTTTAAAACCATTACAAAAGAATATCCGCTTTAAAGAAACGTCCACTTGAAAACCAATTATTGTCTAGCAATAAGAAGTTAATTGACATATAATAAAACATAATTATAAGGTAAGTGGCGCAATAAATAAGAAGATAATAATCGTCTAGCAATACAAGTATAGATTTTCTGATATAAAAAAGATAAACTTTTAAAAAAATCAATGAATAACATAGTCCACATAAATTTCGATAATACTTTTCCATCTCTTATTCAACTTTTCAATTCCTGCTTTAAAGAAATCTTGATTTTGACGCAAAATTTCCATCCAGTGCAAATATTTTCGTAGTGCTACCAATGGACATTTTTTTATCTTAAATAATTGCTGGTATGAAACCAATGGTAATAGTCTGAAAGTGCCATTATAGGAAGCAGAAGAATTTCCCACCCAAAAGGTGTTAATCACGATGGTGGGGTATTAATGTGCTATGGGATAAAACCCGATCTACTGATTAATGCAGAACATTGAATGATCAAAGTAATTTTTCCCCATGTTTTGAATTCTTATTCATTATAAAATAATTTTAAAAAAGGATCATACAATAAAATTTTAATGATTTTGAGAAAATTTGCCTTCTTTTCTTGTAGGAATTCCCAGCCTTGGAATTTTAATCTGTAGTGACCCTGTTTCATGCATATCATCATTTGTGTCAGCCTTCACCAAAACTGTCCAGTCATCCAAGATTTTGACGAACGTCTTTGACACCAGCCAGACATCACCTTCCATTTTCAAGAGATTCCTTTATGATTACATTTTCACATCAGCACCTAATCCCGGCTTGGCCTTCCCCCATTTCACCGCCAATGATGCCTTTCAGCCATTAGAAGAATATTTCAATTTCTTGGCGGCTCCAATAATGGCGAAAGTATTCGCCAATGCCGCTGCTAACTATCTTCATTCTGAAGGTCTTCTTAATCCAACCAATGCTGCTTCATTAGGTTTGGCATACGCCAAAGCCGTGGAAGAGATCGCCAAAAGCAATATAATGGACGGCCATGATGAATTAAAATTGAAATCTGTAACTGATGGATTTCAGAAGTTCTTGACATCGCTAGGTCTTCTAGTGACCGATAAAAGATCCAGCATAGCATCTCATTTTGGAAATCAGGTGAAACTTGCAAGAGAAGCTTTACGTAGGAAATTCAGCTACTAAAAACTTAAATATGCAGAAGAATTTTATTCTCAAGAAATTCTTTCATTCATTCATATATTATGTTGAAAATTATTCAGCTAATTTAGTATTTTGTGCTTGATAAAATAAACATGGGATGAAATTTTGAAGTTGCTGTTTTTTTCAAGGAATCGAAATTTTGTTGCGCAGTGGCTTTCAAGTTGTGCGGCAAGGTTTTGACTGAAACCAAACTAAGAAACGAAGTATTCTTTTAATCCCTTAACGGGTTCGCCTTAACTCTGTACTCCGCATCGAATTATCGCAATTTTACACCAAAAAACTGAAATAAAGTCATTCACGGACATTATAATTCGATACAAAAATTACGTGGAATCCAAAAACATTTCAGTTGTCCTTTAGGTTGTCAACTGAATTAAAATGACAACGCATTCCCAAAATAGAAGGCGTCATCTAATTGGATAGTTGAGAAAACAAAGCAGTTAAGGGGTTAACCGCTGAAGGACATAACCCGAGTTAACTCGACCTAAATACCGTAGGTTACAAAATAACTTGGTCCTTAAGCGGTTAATACAACCAACGGGAGTGTTCTCCCCTCGACTTTCTCGTATACTTCCACAATGTGGTTCTTTTTGTGTTCAAACTCATGGTATAATGAAGACGATCTAGTATTCATTTTGTTCCTCTTCCCTATAACCGATTGGATAAAAAAAATAGGTTATACAGTTCAAAATGTTTGCTGTAAAGTCTATAAACTCAATTTGATTTACGTAACATGTTGCGTTTTTGTGTTATTGTGTTTACATATACACAGATAGATAGACCAACAGACTGTCATGTCGTTGGCGGATTTCATCCAAAATTTGTCAGAGATCTACAATATATGCTTGTAAAAGGCTATGTTTGTGTGCGTGCGTGTGTGCGATGTCCAGACGAATCTATCGCACTTACAGCCTTGAAATTTGGCACACAGGTAGTCATAATGGTGACTCAATGCACCTCGAAGCCGGAATTTTAAAATTTAATCTAGAAATTTTTTATTTAATCTTTTGTGTTGTTTTGGGTCATTTTTGGCACTTCCACGGCTGTAGTATCTTCTCTAATAATCGTTGAAAAACAATCAATGCACCATCGAATAGAACAAACAATTTTTGTTCTAATGAAGTTTGTTTTGAATTTCCAACATAATTTACTGAATTTTGAGAAATTTTTAAATAATAGTCAGTTTTTCTTTACATTTTTAACTTTCAATTCTTATTTTCTTGCATCCGACGTTCTAATAGCACTATCATTTTTAATTTTTTAAGTATAAACCAGAATATTTATCCCTGTTTTAGAACAAGAATGGTTAAAATATCTTTTTTCCCCGATTTTCTATGAATTGTTTTATTGATCAGTTCAAAACATTTTCTCGCGCATATCCGAATCGACGAAGCTTTCGATCGACCGAAGGTTACTCTCAGTTCCCAGAATGCATTTCTACTATCCGATTTGCTGGGGTACCAAGTGTTAGTCACGTCATACTCTCGATCATTTTATTGCGTTAGTTAATTTTAATTACTTCATTTTTCTGTTCCAAGAATCATTTTATGTATTTGTTTTATACTTTTTGATAGACGCGCATATATGCTGATATCTTTAGTTAAAAGAACATGTTATTCATCTCTCTCAAGTTCCTGCGTATACTTCCACTAAAAATAGAGGGCGAAATGAATAATATATATATGTTTTGATTTCGTTTTCAAAACTTTGGGCTTTTTTTATTTTGTTGAATTGATTATGCCACGGGCAACGCCGTGCACGTACTGCTAGTACTAGTGATAAAAAAAATATGGAAAATTTCATTCAACAACCTCATTGAGGTGTTCAGTTATGGTGTTCAAATATACACGGATGGTCAGAAAGCCAGCATGATTTTGTCCAAAGTTTCCAAGAAATCGACAATTTTAATGGAAACTGCATACTAAATTCTCATTCTTTTCGCTATTTTCGTCCTTGAGTTAT
Organism: Araneus ventricosus; assembly: GCA_013235015.1. Lineage (NCBI taxonomy): Eukaryota > Metazoa > Arthropoda > Arachnida > Araneae > Araneidae > Araneus > Araneus ventricosus. The sequence continues at coordinate 52,737 of BGPR01002724.1, forward strand.
TGTGTTCTCAGACAGATAAGCTTCACAAAATGGGTTTCTCTTCAGAAACGCTTCTTTCTTTTCTCTACAACGTGGAGATTCTTCGAAATTTCGTAGTCGAATATTTTGACGACTGCAATACTTGATCATTGTATGTTTCGAATACGAGAAAATAAAAATAGAATACCTTATTTAAAGAGAAGGAAATGTATGTCAGCAACACAAAATATACTTTTATATAAGATTTCAAAATTATATGAAATTTAAAAAACCCTTGGACGAGAATCTTCATTAAAACTGATAAGGAAATTTGCGTCTAACGTACTGAAATCACGCACTGCTATAAATGAAGAAAACTTCCAAAACTGATTTAAACCGCTGCTATAAACTAAGAAAAACTTTATTGGATTGGATGACTTTAGTGCTATTTTATTAACTAAATGGTCATTTCTTTTCAACACTTTAACCAGCATTTATGTCAAATTTCATCTAAACATTAAAAGTGTATTTACCAGACGAGATATTTACATTAGTAAAGTTTTCTAATTAATTAAAATAATAAGTAATAAAAATTAGTAAATTAAAAAAAAATATTTTTGCAAAACATTTTAAAAATGAATTTCCACATTTAGAGATCCCTGTGTCTGAAAATCCTTGTTTGGAATGATACATATCTGTCTGTGACGATGACTAAGTATTGGAACGAGATAAACGGATGAAATTTAACACTTTAATCACCATGTGAATCAAATACAATTCACAGGACGATCAAATACAATTCATACAAAATATCCACTGTCCTACCGCCACGAGAAAAGCCCCAGACACCAGATATACGGATGGCGGTAGTTATGGAAACAGGATATTCCACTGCATTTTGGGGGTGAAAGAAAGGGCTTTATTTCATTTGGCGCTGAACCGAAAGGAGGTCTCATTTTGCTTTGTACTTCGGTCGAAAACGAATTCCTCGCCTAACGAAGTGCGCTTAGTTTGCCCAATGTTGCATCTGATTTTATACCCGTTTCCCTCCTTTCTTCGACTCGCCTACTTGAGGCAACCATGTTCAGGGTTTTTCTCGTGGCGGTAGGAGAGTAATCGGATGATCTCGCCTCTACTGTAGTTACTCCTGTACTTTAGAGATAGCAGAGAAGGAGTATTTTAATTAAATAGATGGTTCGAATTTCAGACGTAAGTCGTGGCGACTAACGTGTAAACATATGTTTCATTACCAAAATTGTAGATCTTTATGAAATCTTTGACTGAATCCGTCTAAGGGCTGACCATCTGTCGGTCTTGGCATTCGCGTGCATGTAAAGATACTGACAGAAGATAAATAAAATTTGGTATGTGGTCTTGTCATCCAACTTGTATATTTGTATGAAATGTGGTTTAAAGAAAGAACTCCAAAACGGAAATTCGATTATCTTCGTTATGCTACTGAGATAAATAAAAAATACCTCACTTCGTATAAATATACGAGAATGTTGAAGGAAAAATGTTTCCGCTGGTTTAATCCATGGTTCGCATTACTTATCTTTAAGAATGAATAGAAATTTTGTTGTTGTTGTTGATGATCCCCGAAGATCAGCAGAGCTATATCAGGTCCATGAGCCTGTGCACCCTAAAGAAATCCAAAGTCAATAGAGGATTAGAAACAAGATCCTGTTTGGAAACCCCAGGCATGCAAGAATATGATCATGTGTGGCCTGTTCTGCAGTACATTTTGGGCAAATCTCAAAACACTTAGAATTGTCAGAGAAAGTCAAACTTCTGATATGCCCACTAAGGAAGCGAGAAAAGAAATTTTGTTCTTAGAGGGAAGATGAGGGACTAATGTACCCCATAAATCAAGATATTAGTTGATGTGAAATGAAAGATCCAATGAGGATCCAGATATAAAAGATTAGTGAGGTTAAGTCAGTTGTACAGGGTGTCCGAGAATTGTTAGACCCATTTCAAAAATTAATAAAAAAAAGAGAGCAAATAAAAAATGTTTTTTTTCAGATAGGTGGCGTACCATTACGGCGTTCTAAATTTGATACAGCTAGAGATTTTCATACTCAATGGCTACAGATCAGCACAAGCCGATGCGCGTTTTCTGGTTTCATTTTTTAGTTTTTCTTGAATATCTCGAAAACTATTCAATTTTAGAATTACAATGTATTTAACAACTTAACGAACGTAAAATTCCCTACAAATGCATACTTTTATTTTTCTTCTAGCTTTCATAGTTGGGCAGATAATGGATCGCAAAAATGGGAGATGTCCAATAATTTACGACTACATAGACCGTCGTAACGCCGCGTTTTCTATATGAAAAATAAACTTTTTAAAATGCGTTCTCATTTTTAAAAATACCGTAGTTGTAACATTATTAGTTTTTATTAGTTTTTGAAAATGGGTCCAATAACTCATGACGGCCCTGTACTATTGAGCTGAACAAAAAACGCGCCACTTTGTATAAGCATACGGGAATGTCGAAGGAAGAACGTTTCCGCTGGTTTAATACATGGTTCACATTACTTATTTTTAACAATGAATGCAAATTTTGTTCTTAGAGAGAAGATGAAGGACTAATGTGCCCCATGAATCTCAGTTTTAGTTCATTTAGATCAGATGAGGATCAACATATAAAAGATGGATGAGGTTATTATTAAGTCAGTTGTACTTTATCAGCGTGTTAATAGAACATAGTACAAGATATATTAGAATCTCATTATCATCCAGCATGAAAAAAAGGGACGGGAGCCTGTCTTTTCAAACAGCCGCTGATATTAAAGAGGTAGGATTATTTTACTCTCTTTGTTTCTCTTAAGTTTTTAAGTTTAAGTAAGTTTTTTTGCAACTTCTGTTGTTACCCTTTATCTCTAAAATAAGTCATTAGTTATGTTTTTAACATGCGTAGTTACCGAGATATAGAGGATCGCGTCACCAATTCATGCGTTTATTTGCCCAACTTTGCGACTCGGTAGTCACTGAACTGCAGTTCCAATTTTCAAATTTTTTTTGTAACTTCTGTTGTTACCCTTTATCTCTAAAATAAAATATTAGCTATGTTTTTAACATATGCAGTTACCGAGGTATATAGGAAATCCCATACTAAGTTTTGTTTTGGCGTGTGAATCAAATTTCTTCCTGAGACCCCAATGGGAGGAACGTAGTCCTACGTTAAAAAATGATTTTCCTTTTCTGTAACCCAGTGACTATCAACTCGTGGGTTCCTGTCTCTTCAGTAGGTGAAGACGTGAAACCAAAGAAAAGAATTCTGGAAAACAAATACAGTGAAACTGTCTGATTCAAAGCTGAAAGGACAACAATAAAAGTTCGATTTATCCAAAATTTTGAATTTAGAAAAATTTGTTCTAAAAATGGGCACAACTAGAGAAAATGACAAATTTTAAATTAAAAATGGCAGTAAAGATTAATTTTCAATATTCGATTCTAATAAATAACTCATAAATAATCGATATAATGTAAATAATTTTAATAAATAAGTAATTTTAATATGCAAACAGTATAAAGTATCTTGAATAAAAAAATTGCACAATAGATCTTCAAACTAAACATTGCAATTTATCGTAAATGTGTTCAAAGAATTTTAAAATTGCGAGAAATATTATAATGCTTTTTTGACTGAAAATATTGTACGGCAGTGAAATCCTCGCGTGAAGAAGATACAAAGTAAGGACACATTCAGAAAGAAAAATCAATTTTCACAATTTTTAGTTTTGACTTTGAGTTAACGTTTCTAATTCGAATATTTTGGTTAACATTTCGAATTTTTAATTAATTAATTTAATTTTAATTCCTGAATTATTAATTAATTTAATTTTAACATTTCGAATAGAAAATTGAAAAGAACACAGGAAAATTCGAATTTCGACGAATTAGAGTTAAAAACGTTCAAATAAGCCAAGTCCCACACTAACTGAAAACAAAATAAGTATATATATGTTCTGCTAATTCAAAAATAAAATGTAATTTTGCATTTAAAAAAATCACTAAATATGAGTGATCCAAAAGACAGTCTGAAATTAATTACTTAAAATTGTTCATTTTCGATGTCTTTGGTTACAATTCCTATATATATATATAAACCCATCAGTTGTTTGAAATTTTATTTTCATTTCAAATGTTTGCGTCAAAAGAAGTTTTCTTTTCTGTAAAGATAAAATTGATTAATTGATTTTTTCATATGGCTGATAAATTTTAATAAAAATAATGACTTTAATAAATAAAGAGTTCTGAATTTTTTTGAATGCTTGAAAACTAAAATAACGAACGACTATGTGCACCTCCTTTTGAATAATTTGAGAGAATAAATTAATTATAGTTTTTGTTTGAAATTAAGTATTTCTTTGCAATGAGAAACGGTTTCAGTCTTAATGCAATTTAGAAATGAAAGTAAGACTGATTATAAAATAATTATATTTTTTATAATGCTTATTTTTTCTTTGACTTTCATAAGACCATGGTGTGATGTAACTAACTATGGGAGAGGAAAATTTCTGATTTGCTACTCTATTCTGAAAAAATAAGTAATAAATTTGTTTTCGGGCAAGTTAGCTAAAATATCAAAAATGTTTGCAATGTCAGAAATCAGAGAATTAGCACCACGACAAGAAAATTAGCATCATTAAATATAAAGGGCGTCCAAAAAGTCGTATACAAACTTTGAGGGTTTAGTTTGGTTTAGTGTAGCTATATTAAAGTCCTGTTTTGAAGCAGCGTGAGGGCTATTTAGGGAAGGACCTCCTAATTTAGAACGAGAGTCAGATGACGAGGGCGACATCTGAGATCGCACCCCATTTCCAAACTTCCGCACCACACCAGCGATGAATATTCCTCTCCCTGATTCCTACATTAAAATTCAATTAAAGCAAAAATTATTGGGAGATTGGAGGGAATTTTATGATAAATTTCAACCCTCTCCTGGAGTCCGGCTCAGGGGTTATGTTCCTGCGTGGACGATAAATTATTAGTCAAAAACAAGGCAATCATTGACTTTTTAACAGGACATGTACCTTTTCCCTGCTATCTCAGCAGGTATACTGTGAGTGTGTGTCGCTGGGCAACGTTGACCATTATGTTTTTAACTGCCCATATACAGCCCAATATCATTTGAAGAAACCAGCTGACAAGGCTAAACTCTCGTGGCTCAAAAATATTTTGAATTGTAATTCTAATCTTAATAAATTAATTTTTTTGTTTCAATATCAGTGATGCCATTTGTGACCGCATGAGGTCGGCTTAACCTACCTTTTATAACCTTACTTACCTTTATAACCTGCCTTAACTAACCTTTTACCTACTCTTTTATTTGCCTTGACTGTTGGGTCTGTGCCCCTTACTTTTACCCTCTGTATATAAGTAGTGTTTTATTCTGAAATATTTTTGGTTTGGGGATTTCGGATCTGTGATCCACTAATGATTTTAACTTTGTGTGTATAGAGATGTATTTTATTTTCTTCCTCTACTATTTGAACTTTGTATACATAGAGATGCATTTTATTAAATTGATTTCATTGTTGCATCTTAAAATTTTAAACCTTGAAATAATAATAATAATATCTAGATGTAATTAATCACCACCTTTGTTTACGGGTGTAGAATGTAATTTAAATTTTCTTAATACATCCTGCTGGTTCTCCTTCCCCTCCGGACCACTTAAGGTCTTAAGCCAATAGGCAGGCTAGTCTAGGGTGGGCTGTAGGCACCACACCAGCACGAGGAGTTTGGACCCCTAGTATGATTAAGTACGAGAGCGTTAACCCTCTCATATAGAGCGAGGCACTCCCTGGCGATCTGAAGCGGTTGGCTTCTTCTGAGGGGAGGGGAGTTTCTGAGGTTGCTTAGGAGATAAGCGTTGTAGGGGATCCAATTATCCTTGCCAACCACAGCCCATTTCCGAGCGCCTTAAGGGAAGGTTATAGCAGGAGGTGGGGTGATGGGGTTACTTACGTCCGGGTCACCAGTGTAACTTCTAGGCCTACGTCGAGGTCAAGTTAACTTTACAGCATGGATAGAGACGATATTTATTAATATAATCGATGAGGTAGTCAGCACATAGAACAATTGATACTCAAGTGCCTCATATTAACTAGTACGATATTAAACCACTCAGCTTCTCATCATAATACATGTATTCAACATATATCAGAAGTATACCATTGTGAGAAACTGCTTAGCTGGTGACTCAGTAAAAGCAAGACTACTCGATAACAAAATAACAAATTTAATAAAACAACAACTAAATTAAAATCCTAAATCAAATCACAAAATCATTATACTGCTAGCTATCAAATGATACAAAAAGAAGAAGAGAATGAACAGTAGCAATCAATCCTTAAATACTACAACAGGCTCGTCACTATTGGTCGATGGGTGACATCACAAAGAGGGCGGATACGATCTGCATGTAATTACAATACAGGATATTGCGAGATGCCACAGGGTTAATGACCACTCAGGTGAGCCCAATTCATGTCGTTTCCTCCCAAAAAGTTCCGGTTTTAAAGGAGCTAGAAGAAAAAAGTCGCCTCGGGATTAAAGAGTTAACTTGCAACAGATCTAACACTCGATGGATTTTCAGTGGAATCGGGTTTCGAACCTGGGACCCTTCGACCCAAAGTCTCAAACTTTAAGGGTAGGCCAGGCAAAGGGGGACCGCTACAGGGGACTCATTGTCAGTGAATTAAGTAAAGGAAAAAAGCACACCAAATGAAATGCTCAACTGGGATTGAATGGAATACTGTTTTGCAACAGCACAACAAGGTTTCGTGAGAAACAACATTACAAGATGATGACAGATACGGTAATTTAAAGCAGGATACAGTATTAACATCAAAGTTTTGGAGTGCTTAACCTTTCGCGTTCGTTGGTTTCGCGGTGAAACCACATATTGAGCATTTTTTACTGCACGTGGGCAAAACGTAGCGTAATTTTTCTTTCGTAATTTAAGAGCTAGATATGTAGGGGAACTTATATAAAAATTCCAGTTCAATACCGTTGGTATTCACAAATATATCGGCATTTCATGAGCTAAATTGCGTTTGATCTCTAAGAGAAACAAAATGATGAGGGTTCTTGCACAAATTGATATTTTTAAAATTGAATCTTCGGAAAAATTATTGAATTTTATGAAAGTAGAATATCCTGAATACTCCCGTATATTTATAAATTAAATACATAATTTAAATTGCATTTCGATGACAACTTATTCGGTGGAGAAGTACCCGTTACCGTACATTGGTTTCACTGTGAAATCACACATTTCTTGAAAATAAAAAAATGCTAAAGTTTTTTTTCTTTACATATTTATTATCAGCTACATGTCTAATACTCATTTTTGAAATACATTTAGCCATTTTCAAGACGAAAGATGTAGTGAACTTGAATGGGTTAAAATAAGTGTCGAAAGGTAGTGCCATTTGAAGAGATACACACTTCGCATGTTGTTACTCATTCAACTGGATCGTTGTGCTATTGTAAAGTTTTATTCTATTGAATCAGTATTGTGCATTTTTTCTGGTATAATCTTTTCTTTTACTTATTCATGGACAAAGAGTCTCCTGTTACTGATCTTCTTTGCATTTCCAACCCCAAGTTCTATTGCAAAAATCACTTTTTTTATATATGCTTGCCCTACTCTTAATGCTGTAAATGACCTTCCTGAACATCCTGTATAACTTCTCTAACTTTTAGAAAAGCCCATAAAGCTCTTTTTTTCCGAAAAAAAAATTACGAAAGTTGTCTCTGGAAAACTCTAAAAGTGCGAAATTATAAAAACAATAATTATGAAATTATAGCGGCGAACGTAATTTCCGATAATTTTAGGGGAACGTTATGAGTGACATTCGAGACATCTTTTTTGCAAAACCCGCATATTCAATCATTCTCCATCAAACTTTATAAGCGGCATACTGATGTGTATTTTAAATGTGCGAGAAGGTTGATTACTTTTAATGCTTATTATTTATTTATTTATATTACTTTTATTTATTTTTATTGTAAAAGAATCGCTTTAGTTTAAATGTCGTTAAACCATTTATTGCTATTCTTTCATTACTTGGAACCCACCAACCCACATCAGTTTTGTTCGAGGTCACTTGCTAAAGTTTATCTTGATTTTTCTCCGGTTTTTAAAGAATTCCGGTTTCCGGTTTTTAAAGCAAAACACCCGCACCAAATAACCTATTATGTTATTGCACATTAGGTGTGTTATGTATTTTTCTATAACATTTATTAGAACTATAATAATCTGTAAACACGATAAAATGTTTGAGCTAGACTAATGAAATATGGTATGTAGTCTTTATATCAAATTTACAGGTTTATCTCAGATTTTGGACAAAATCTGTGCGCAGGAAGTCAGTTTGTCTGTGTCCGTGTTCACGGGAACACGATAACTCAAAAACTTAAATATCTAGATGGATAAAATTTGGTTCACAATTTTAACATTAGAATTGTAGGCCCGCAACAAATTTCTGACCAAATCCGTCAAAGGTTTGACTATCTGTCCGTCTGCATATTCTCATTATGTGAACACGACAACTCCTAAACGCAATGAGTAAGATAACAAAAATTGGTATATGGTAGTCTAACCCTCATTGTAGATCTGTGTCAAATTTTAATTTCATTAGGCTGAAAAAAGGCATTCAAATTGCATATTCTGTTTTCTTCATTATACTACGACGCAAAAAACGCGCCATATTGGGTATTGGCGTCCTCTTGGTGCATTTTACTGCGACTTGGCGTATTTAACTCCCTCTAGTATTGTCGTCCTTTCACCTTGGCGCGGTCTCCGAGGGAAATCTAAGTACTCGTGGCGTTCCCCGCGTTACCGAGGTCTGCAATTTTTATGCTCGCGGGGCACAGGGAATGACATCTTTGTTAGGGAGTATACGAGAAAGTCTAGGAGAGATCCCTCGCGCTGGTTTTTATCTTTATCCTTCCGATGCTCAGAGTTCCGATATTCTGAGTTTTTTTCCGTTTTTCTTAACCTTTAGGTTACGGGGACTTAAACCAGAAGAACTGCGTTGAATGCGGGGAGTGAAACCCTCCCTTGTATTTTAGTACAGCAGTTGTATCGACCTGCATTCAAAGGTAAAAAATTAACTGGTGAAACAGTTTTACCTCCCGTTAGGAAAAGGTTAACGTGAGAGGTTTCGTCTCACGTCAGCCTTCTCACGCAACAGCACATTTTTACAGACATGAAAAATTTACAGTGAACACATATCCGCATTTAGAAGAACAAAATATTTGTCTTTGAGTTAAAGGGAAAAGAAAGCAAATTTTGAATAACAAGAAAGCTTAAAAATTTAACAGATTAAACGAGAAAACACAAATCGGAAAATCAATAGTAGGATAATAACACACAAAAAATAAAAATAAAATTCAAAGGCAAAAAATAAAGAACATCAATGCCTCTAATATTCCAAACTACCTCCAAACTCAAGAATAAGACAAATGGCTGCAAATCTCTTCGAAAATTCAACAAACGTTGTGCAATTTACCTAATGATGAGAAGCTCTTGGAAACACTCCTCAACCAATCAGGCTTATTTGCATATGTAAGTCGCAGAAGATAAAGGGCCGGCGTGGAAGTAAATTGATTTGCATCCCTATGCTGACCGCATAAATGCTGTTACAAAAATCTTCCGGTTTGGTGTACGTGAATGTAATTTAACGAGCAGGATAATAAAAAATGGCGCTTTATTCCACGAATATTCCAGCCAAAAGCGAATCACAGGCAACAAAGCCAAACAGTATTTGTATAAATTAACAACACAATCAGATAGCAGATAACTAATAAAAATCAGTAACAGCACTTTATTATAGCTTATATTAGCTCACTAGCTTGCACCACGGTGAAAACTCTAAAGAGACTGACTCCTCGTTTGAGTAGCTCGGTATTTGTGCTTTTTCCGACAGGATGTGATGTCATATAGAATTCTCTCGAAGGCTCTCCGTAACTCTGTGCCTAGTAGAGATAGGACCATAACTTTCGCATATTCGAGAACCTTCATTTTGTTGCCAAAGCCGCCAAATTGGTCACCAAGTCATCAAAATGGTCACCAAGTTTCTCTCCAACATCGAGATTTAATAGCTTGGACTTCAGTAAAAACCTCTGTAAAACTCTCTTTCCTGCCATAAGACTAAAATAGCGGATAAATAGTATTTTAGATTCGTTAAAATACTTTAGCTGAGTCCCAGGTTGAACGAAGATTAATACATATGTTACCGGCATACATATGTATGAAACGCCGGCATTCTATAGAATACCTAGACATTTTATCGAATACCGGGCGTTAGTTTGGCAAAATATGAAATAAGCGAATTATAATATACTTTCCCTAGGCATTGTATATAATACCTAGGCATTATATAGAAAGACAAATGCTATTTATGGAAAGTATGAAAAGCGGTCATGATAAGGCTGTTATTTGAAAGATATGCATTCTTTCCCCAAAATACAGATGTTCTTTTGAAAAATATTGAAACAGTATCATTTTTAAACTTTTATTCAAAATACGTAAAGAAAAATGAAAGTTGTACGGAACAAAATTTATGCCTTTATAATTTAAGAAAACAAAATGAAATATGAATCTTCTTCTATTATCAAGAAAATAAATTATTTTATTTTGAATTGCACTTAATTTTATATCTTAAAAAATCGAATAAGCGATGTATTTCATACTTTGCCGGTTTGTCATTCGGCATTCTATAGAATGCCTAGGAAATGTGTGAAGTTTTAATCATTTCATACATTGCCGGTCAGTTTTCGGCATTCTATAAAATGTCCAGGTATTCTATAGAATACCAAATTTCATACATTGCCGGTAACACATATAAAAAAACAGTTGTGAAACCACTCTGATGTTCTGTCCTCAAATTACTGGTATATTTACACAATACGGGACGTTTTGGATTTAGCTTCGTTCAATGATACAGCGAATCCAGAAGGAATTTTGAGCCACTTCTCTTGAACCAATGGGTTACATGGGGGTTTAGACCACATACCGAATTTCACTCTGTTGCGTTTTTTAATGACCGTGTTCATAGATAGATAGACCGGCAGAGGGAAAGAATTCCATTTTTTTCTTTTCTTTTCAGATTCGAGGAGTTAAAAACCATGTAGATTCCTTAAAATCGTGTGGGCGGATTTTTTGATTATTACAACACTTTCTTTTTCTACACTTGTGGTACCAGAAAGTTCTGATTACAGAACAATGTCGATTTAGAGTACAACGTCGCGATCTCTCAATTCCAAGGTTGTCCTACTAATCAGGTTCTAATCGCACAGCAGAATCAAATTTCATTTTTCTTCTGTCTTACTCGCGACTGAAGAAGCAGGCTCTGAAAAAGGATTTTCCCTTCCGTCCAACAGCGCATGCGTCGCATTGGCAACAGGTTCGTTAACTCGATGCGAGCGAAGGTGCTAATGGTGAAATAAAGGTTTCCCTAGAGAAGCTTTCAAAATCTCGTTATACCCCAATGCAGCCTTGTTCCTAACAAAGCCATTAGGCTCCATGTTGTAGCTGTAACCCAGTGTTATGAAGTGTGGTATTAGGAGTGCTTTGTTTGAGGAGTGACCAAAGTCCACCATTTTATTGCGATTTGCCTTTCGAGGTCATTATCTGTTTAAAAATTGATATGCGGGGATTTATGCCAACCAGTGGGGAGCGTTTGGTTTCGCTTATTTTCGGGAAATCAAAAATTCGTTGAAAGTTCAACAGGAAAAAGTCAGTTATGAAAACGGAATCAATAGTTAAATTTAAACTGTTATTTTTCTAGTTGATTTTAATTCAAATTCGCAGTTATTTTCATAGTTACGAAGAATCGTCTTAAAATCTCAACACACAGCTGTTTCGGAAACAAACGAGTTTGAATTTCAAAAGGTATGTGTTGAAGATATGACAAAGAGTCAATTCTATTGGAATTGACCAATTTTTCCAAAAGGAAAACTTCTTTCTTGATTTTTCTGAAAAATAGTAACTTTATACCAAATACACGAATTTTTTCTAAAAATCATTTAAACAAGGAAAAATTTGTACAATATTCATAACACTGAATAATATCATTTTATAATATTATATAATACTCATGATTTCACGCATTGTTGTATTACTAATATAATAGCCCAGATCTGTCTCTCACTGATCCGATAACGCTCTGACGTCACCAACAATAAAATTTGCGCCATAGCACTGCGAGACGTTAGACAGCATTATTTCATTGTTAGAGGACCTGAATTTCAGTCATTTTGAATTTGAAAGAGTAATTGTTGTTCTAATTTCAAATTTAAGGTATCCGACTGCTTTAAAATCGTCGTTTTTGATGAAATTATGAAAAAACTTTTTATGTCTTAATTTTGTAGCCTGTTTAACCAGCTTTTTAAAACTGTCTCACTTTTTACTCGACCTGAATTACAAATGCAGTTACAGCTGTTGTTTTACCGAACTGTAAGCATTATTTTATGTTGCATGAAAACTTTAAATGTGTTTTCTGAGAAATTATATTTTTAAGGAAAACTGTCTACTGTAACAATGATTTCTCAAAAAGTTATTCAAGTATTGATATGAAATTTTCTGAGATCTGTTTTCTGTAATATGCTTGAAGTTTTCCTCTAAAAACTAAGGTCAATTTTAAAATCAAGTATCATTTTTAAGTGCTTAAATATAAACGAAAAGCACTTTTTATGAAAAATTACCAGTTTAGTAACTATGTCCAGCTATATCTCAAAACTATTTTGAAGTACAAGAAATATTTTAGAGCATAACACAGATAACTGTCATAAAAATGTACCCCTACAAGAATTTTTGTATATTTAGAATATGATTTTGTCTATGGCTGTTAGCGTAAGGCAAATATTTTAGTCATTTTTCTTCAAATTTCTCAGTTTTTTAAAAAAAGTATTATTTTGAAAGACTAATTTTACAATATTTTCATAGTTTTAAAACATATGCAGTTGAAAAATAACATTAAAAAATATATATGTTATTTTTCGAAAAAATGTCTCCGAACATAGTCGGATACCTTAATAGCTCTAAAATAGTGAAATAAAATTTGCTATAGATTGATATAAAATTTATCTCGCTATGATCAATAGTACCCGAGAAATTTTAAATTATATTAATCATATATTTCAAATTAATTTCCGTTTTTTAATAGAAAGTAGTAAATCACGTCAATGGTATATCAAGCGCGTGATATAGTTTGGACGCCACGATGCATCTCATGATTTATTGAAATCGTGATGATATAATTTGATAATATCTTTTGGCAACATTTGACAAGCAGAGAAGTGCTTTGTTTTGATTAGAATTTCGAAAAAGAATTCCTTTGAAATTTTAACTTTTGACTTACGTTTGACAAGCTGAGAATTTCATGGTTATTGAATTATTATATACATATTTTGTATATATTTTTTACTATAATTTAATACTTTACAATCATGAATTAGTTTACTATAGTTTTTACGATGAATACAGGCGAAGAACTCGTCGCAAAAAGACGGCGGTTGACAAAGGGAAGGAAAGCAAGATGGCTAGCGAGGCAAAGCCAGGAATCGCTGGACAGGATTCGTGCAGTAGATGCAGCCGCGTATGAAAGACGCATCAAACCCGAAACTCCTTCACAAGCTGTCATAAAACATATGTTTATTTTATTTGTTTGCAATCAATGTTAAACATTTCTCTAGCATTATTTAAACACGTCAAATTTGAAGAGACATCTCTTGAATAAAAAGGCAATTTGCATCCGTCATGGTATGACGGGTGATTTTCTAGTGAAATAATAATGCTCAACGGCGAACATTATCTTGTGGTATCTAAGTAGAATCGCTGTCTAATTTTCCGTTTAATTTTTTAAAACGGTTTTAGAAATTCCAAGCATCATAATATAATCTACATGGATTCTTAATACAATTCTCGTGGAGACCAAATTAGAATATTCTTTCTGTTTGAAATCTAAGCTTCAGTTGTCACTTCAGCAGTCAGTGACAGCTCATGTTGCCAGCACGGGTAAAGATATGTATTGTAATATTACGCCTATTTAAATATTCCTGAATATGATTCTAATATATTTTAAGTTAATTGACGCATTCCAGCAGACTTTAATTTTGAATATCAACAATCAATATCTTGCGTGATGAAACTTTACATTTAAGGCGGAAGTTATTTTTCTAGAAACTTTTCTATAGCCTTAAGTAGCGTAGTAATATGCATGATGTGATTCACCTACGGTATATTGTAACTTTCTAAATACCTGAGTTTAGTGATATTGACTGTTTATTTAAGTTGTCACTGATAAATACAGAGACAAGGAACAAGAACTCTTAAATTATGATCCAAGAATTTTTTGTTTGATTTGTCACTGATTATTATAAAGCAATAATGTGAATCTCGCAGTCCACAACGAATATCTTTGCGGCCTAGTGAACATAACAGTATGTAACAAAATTTCTAATAAAAATTTCGTAGCTTAATTTTAAAATTTCTAATTACAGTTGCATTAATTAAACAAAATATAGCAAAAGTTGTTAGTTATGTTGTCGTGGTAATTAGCCTAATTTGAATTATCTTTCTATCTTCATTAGAATACTTCATCATTATATAGTCTGTAAACGAGAAAGTAACAAGAGGAAACGGAAGATATTTTTCCAATTATGATATGGAAATGAAAGAAAATGCGCTTTCTATTTTTTTGACGTAGATTTACGTCTCTCCATAGTGGTGTAATGGTGTGTCGGGAAAGGAAAGAATTGTGAAGCTTTTCGTGGTATTTTTAAACGCTTATAGCTCCGCAACCAAATAACATAGAGAGTTGATTTTAGTTTCATTTAACAGAAAAATGTAGACATTAAAGATTGCAAAAATAATTTTAGAATTAGTAATTATGGTTTAGTCATAATAGAGTTGCAAAGTTGGAGAAAATCACGAAAAATGTTGATGACGTCATAGCGATCGATGCGCAAGCACGCAGACTAAAGCAATTCATTCATCGATCGCGCGAAACATTACTCAATAATTGTGGAATTTTTTTGTCGAATTATGTACTAAAGTTAAACGCTTATAGCTCCGTAACCAAATAACATAGAGAGTTGGTTTTAGTTTCATTTAACAGAGAAAGGTAGACATCGAAGATTGAAAAAATTATTTTAGAATTTGTAATTACGGTTTGGTCACAGTCGAGCTGCAAAGTTGGTAAAAATCACGAAGAATTTTTATGACGTCACAGCGACCGCGAGTGGTATATTAACTGGATTTTAACAGATTAATAATTAATTCATTTCAGATGTATCAATTCATTCAGATTAATTCATTGAAACAGAGAATGGTCAGAGAGCATAGGTCAAAGTCACATAGAGATACTTTTGTCACAGTTGAGTAATCGATTAATTAACTGTCCTTAATTAATTATTACTAATAATTGTTGATTTAATTGAGCTGCCCTTTCCATCGATTTAATTGAGTTGAATTGGTTTTAGTTTCATTTAACAAAGGAAGGTCATAGAGCATAGATCACAGTTCAAAGTCACATACAACTACTTTGGTCACAGAAAGTCACAGTTGAGTAAGGTAAGTAAGTCTGTGCCCCTCAATCCCAGCGGTCGTTTCACAGAGACAGCCTCCCGTCGAATTTTTGTTAATAAATCGCTTTTAGTAACTTAAATGAACTTCGTTTGCTTTTATTGACGATTGAAAAATGGCTCTTTTATAAGATTAATATTCTCTAAAGTTACAAAGTTTTATAAGATTAATATTCTCGCAAGACAAAATGCAGCATACAACAAGTATTAAGCGCATTTTGTCATTTTGTATACAAAAGATACTCCTCAAGAAACTCTGAGAAAGAAAGTGTCAAAATCTCTTAATACACACTTCGTATCTTTCGGCGAAACATTATTTACCCTTACATTCTACGTAAAAGGATTTCTAGTAGTTAAACTCGCAAAACAGTGGGTTTCTGGAAATATTCTGATGCTTTTATGCGCTCGGAATTTCATTATCGCAATAAAGCATTCTAATCGCGAGTATTATTCAAGTAAAAGAGTGGAGTGCCGTTTCAAAGATCTTTGACTTGGAGAAATTGTCATTTATAAGGAAATCTGAATAGATATTTCTTTTTAAGTGCATCTTGGAAATAAATTCAAATCTTATAAATAATGTCTTTATTAATTTTTGTTTTCTGAAGTATGTCAAAATGACATTATGGAAAATGGTATATAGTAAACGGACTGTCACATGCTACCACGAAAAAACATTCTTTCATATTTCATTTGATTTTCAATAGGCTTGCAACAACAGCGTATTTAATTTTGGACTATCAGAATTTGTATTTCTGAAAGTTAGACGAAAATGAAATACAAATCAAATTGTCTTTTTTTTGGCACACAGAGAAAGCATTTATGATTTATTGATTGTTGAAACCATGAGATTTGGCTGTTGTTTAACCGCAATATTTTGCCAATCGCGTGAATTTTTGTTAGGTTCACACAGTTAAAAATTCGTTGCCTCGATTTCGCAACTCTTATATTTATTTGAAGGTGGAAAATTATAAAAGAGACGGTGGAGTGAATTCAAGAGATCTCAAAGTCACATGGTAAAAAACACCTCGTATGTCATCGAACTTGTAACTGTACAATATTTTAAGCTGTATTGCGACCTAAATACAATGAGCAACGAATGCAAGATGCTCAATAGATGCCAAAGTTATAAACGTGGCGACTTGTACCTCGCGTCCAGAAATTGACCCCATAGCATTGACCGCGATGGCCTATTGTCCACGTGTCTTGGCTTTGTGATCGGAGGATCGCGGGATCAAGCGATTGCACTGAAGATATGTACGTAAGCCTGGTGCACATTCAGAACTAGGGATGGGAAAAACCTACCGGTTTAAACCGAAAACCATATTTTTTTTTTGTTGTTTTGGGTTAACCGGGGTTTTTTTGTTATTTTTTTTTGTCCCGGTTATAACAGGTTATTTATTTTAAATCCAATAACCGGATAAAAAATCCGGAAAAATCAGCTATCATATGATAGACTCGATTTTAGGTTCGAGATATGAAGTTTTGAATTTCATTATTTTCGTCCAATCAACGACCACAGACTTGCCTTCGTAACTAGATTAGTTTTGGTAGCAGAAGAGTGGAACATCATGTTTAAAATTTTAGTGTGCCAAAAAATATTTTAATAAATATGATTAATAGAGCCGGGTGAATGTATAAAAATTTAGACATAGTCATTTTTTATTATTATACATATAGACTCAAACAACACAAAATACGATTAATTACGTCTTTACTCTCTAATTTCTTTTTTATTTATGTCTACAATACTTTCAACAATGCTTAAAATTTTGTCTGCAATACTTACATGTTGTATTAATTACTCATTTATTTTTATTACTTATTTTATTAATTACTTATTTATAATCATTACTTATTACATTAATTACTTATTTATTGATGTATTATTATTATTAAAAACTTTGTCTAACGTAGTATCTTTAAAAAACCCCGAAAACCGGTTTTTTTAAAAAAAAACTGGTTATTTTGAGCGATTTTAACCGCCAGGTTCAACCGGAGGTGAAGAAAACCGGTTGTTTTTGCAATAACCGCCATTCCTATTGAGAACGAGGTTCAAACAGCCTCCCGTGCCAAACAGTGACCTGGCGTATTAAAGTATGTCATGCCTGAAGAATATGAATCAAAGGAAGAAGTGTGTGGATTTTATACTCTGGCTGTGTCCTTAACATAGCTCAAAACTTTTAAACAAATGTTCGCAGTAGCAACGAATTGCTCTTTGCGTTTGGCTTGACTGCTGGAGGATTCTTTAATCTACATCAAAGGGAAACTCTAAAGTGGTCGGAAGCAACTTACCACCATTTATTGAAGCTAAGTCATTCCTCTACATCAGGTTATCAAAGACCGCGTTGACTAACAGTAAATTCCATACTTCCCCTCTGTCAAGAGTTCTTGACTAATGGACCGAGACTAGAACCATCACAAATGCCAAAAGCCTTTTAGCTCTTCATTTCTAGTAACAATATGGCTTGTAATTATAATTCCGTTTTAAATACCTTTGCCCACAGTTGCCGAATCAAATCCTCGAAAGCTAAATTTGGATAATAAATATTTGCTTCTTTTGATTTCATCTCTTGGTAAAGTTATCCACGTTTGGTGGTTTATAAGCAAGAGAATTCCGGTAAGATTTGTTTTCCAGCGACTATACATTGATAAAAGAAAATGCAGTTTCTGTTTCTATTGATAGGTAGTTCCAAATAATATAAATTAACTTCATTTCCTAGCTTTATTTAATTCAAAACGATCAGGTTGATGAAATGAATGTTTCCTAAAAGAGACACTCACTCAAGACAAAACACATCTTTTCATTTTGTTCGCAAAAAATTAACTCCAGAAGAAGGTTCCAAAATCTATTTTGACACCCTCGGGAGAGAAACTGTTTTCATACATATTCTTTGCAAGAAACTTCTCAGAACTTCGTCTGTCCAAAACAAAAGTTCTTTGTAAGTATTCGAATGCTATCATTCGTACAAAATTTCAATATTCCATAAAAGATTTTTTATAGCAACTATTATTAAAGATAAAATATAAACCTTCTTTTCAAAAGATTTTCAATATCAACAAATTGCCACAGGAATAGAAATATGAATTGACATTTCATTTACTGGAAATCTTAAAGATATTTGGGAATCAATATATTTTCATGCACTACATTTTGATGATGTGACAACAATTTGCAAGATTTAATATTATTAAAGACTTTTGCAAGTTTCCACGAAACAGCTAGTATTTTTTTTAAAAACTATATTTTTTTCCTTTCAATATAATTACGAAATCAAATTTTCAATTTCTTGTAAACTGTAATTTGTTCTTCTTGTAACAAGAAGATTTTGACAACCAAAATATTTATTCGTTTCTTTATTCGGAGTAGAACTGTATTTGTCTGATTGATTTTGAGCCTTTCTTACGTCTTTTTCTGAAATTCAGATATTCAATTGGTTGTGGTTTGATCAGGATTTATTTGTGATCAGGAATTTTTTGCGAGTGTGTCTGAGAACAAGCGAAGATAAATGTACAGAAAAAATGCGCCGATACAAAAGATTCAGTATTATCGTGATTATTATCGTGAAATGAAGGAAAGATTATCGTGTCAGATGCTCAATCTAACACAATCTCGAGTACGAGGATGAGAATACTGTAATTCGGTGTTCGAGTAATCTATTCTGATACAATAAATTTGGTAATGGGCACTGTTTAATGGCCTATGTTGAAATGACAACTTATACAATGGATACTGAAAATATCCATAAAACAGGATAAATTTTCCAAATTCACTAGCCCTAATATATATCATGATAATGAAAAAAGGCTCCAATGTATAATTTTAGAATGTATTAAAGTGAGCCTTCCTGCGATCATATGAAATTATTTAGATCATATGAAATTATTTAATATTTTAGATCTTAGAAATATTCTTACTGTAATAAGAAATTAAATTAGAGGATTTAGAAGATTTTCAATGTCATTTGGGTTTTTATAGAGATACATGCTAAGTAATAAATTGAGATGTGTTTGTAAAAGACTTCATCATCTAGCTTTGTATGAGAAAAATCTTTCAGATCCAAATGTTTCACTGATATTATAAAGCTTGATAACTTGTGTTGATATTATAAAGACCAATATCTGGCGAATGTCAACAATCTCAGGTGAATATTAAGTATCTCCGATCGGTGAATAACCCCATTCTTCAGCGAATATATTTGCTGATTGTCAACATTCACCGGGCATATACACACCTAAGTGTTTTGTATATTCTTATTGAACAACATAATTAAGAATTTTGGCACATGAGAATTTTAAAATACGATTTTTCCTCTTTTCCCTTGCCATTAATTTTTAATACCCTCATTAAAATCAAGAATCAATAAACTTTTATTTCTGACATTGGAAACAAAATATGTCCGGTTTTGTGAGGAGGATATTAAAATAATTGAGCTAATATGCTATGTTTGGAAAATAGGTTGAAAACTAAAGAGCTATTTGCACGAAATCACCAAGTTTCTGAAATGTGCGAGATGCATTTTAATATCAATTCATTTTAAGTAAAATTGTATGGACTAAAACAATATTTTGCATTTTTAGATTAGAAACAAGAAAAAAAATTAAAACTTATTAAAATTTCCAGACAAATATCCATTTGTAATTTTAAAAGAAATAACTCTGTGACAATTATATTCATGTTATTACTAAAAATTACTATTTATGGAACAAAAATATATTCATCGTAGAATAGCAATTTAAATAAAGGGCACCAAGTAGCTGCAAATAAATTTTATAATTCTCTTATGATTTTTGAAGTGTCAAACTTTAAAACAATGTAGAATTGCATTCCATCGTAAAATTTCATTCTACCTGAAAATTCCAATCAATTTTGAAAACTTATTCTGTAAACTCCCAAATATTTCCCAGGTAGCTACATTCTATTTTATTAACAAAAGCTTCAGCTGAAGGAAGCAGTCGTGCTAATCGACGATAAATGCCTTAATGACCAATCTTCACCTGCTTACATCACCGGAGAAATATTCTCTTAAAAGCTTCTTAAATATGTATGAATAGTTTCGCAATTGAATTCTGTCTGCCTCTAAGCGCTTATTAGCGTTCGCTTAATGAGTCGGCAAGGGTGTTAGGGACGGAGATTAACACGGCCAATTAGCAAAACGAGTGGAGGTGGATAACAAATATTGTAATTGATAGACAGAGTCAGAATTCGGTAAGCATTTATATATGATCAGCTATCTTGAGTAGGGCTGGTTGAAATATGTATTCTGCGCGACTCATCACGACTGTTAACGTATAGTTAACACGTTAAGAATTCATGAAGTGGTTTGGAATAAATTCTAAATTATTTGTCCGTATTGATCCGATACAAAGCAGACAACGTTTTTAAGAATCCGAAAGAAATAATGCAGTTGAATAAAGTGTAAAAAAAGACTAATTAATGTCTACCATGCATATTATATACTAAGGATTTTAATTCAATTCTTGAATGCCAACTTTTTTAGAACGAAAATCCCAACAATTATTATCTTAAACCAATTATATATTCTTCAATAATTACCTCTTAAATAAAAATACTTCTTAAATAAATATCTAAATATATAATTCTCTTACGTGAAGACAAAAAAGGATCGAATTTCTTAATCACCGTTTGGCAATAGCTCGCAAGTTTGTTTTGTTTACATTCGATTCGACGAATTTAGCTTGATCTGAGACAATGAAATTTTTCAAAATGAGTTTAAGTCGGGTAGATTCAATTATAAATCGAAATCGTCGAAAAAGAGAACTGTTGAACAACTGAAACTGTTTATGAATCTTTCCCAAGACGATCCAATCTGAATGTATAAAATAAGAGTCAAGAGTTTTTGTGTACGGAACGAAGTTTCCGAGCTATAGGAGCATAGTTGACATTCTTTTTATCCATGTAGTAAAGATTTTTTTTATCATAAATTCAGTGAAAAGAATGCATGTTTAAAATTTTGGTGCCAAAAGCAAGAATTTTAGAAATTATTTAAAATTTTGAAAAAATGCTATTTTGTTAATTTTATAAAGGTAAAAGTGAATACTTATTATGGGTTATAATTTCGAATAGTGAATCTGAACATATTTAAAGCCATTTGTCACTTTAAATTGTAATTTTTAAGCTAAAAGTTTTTTAAATGTGTTAACTCATCTTTCGTAAACTTAAATTTTCTGAGGTTTTAACACATAAATATCTACCCAGCGAGAAAAGTTATAACGTTCTTCGCTGAATAATTATTGCAGAGAGTGTGCATACATGTGGAGAAGCTTTTCTGAGCAACAATTCATTGAGAAGTATGGATATTTATAAGTTTGTTGGAATGAAGTCAGGGCTAATGAAACTATTGAAAAAACATTCAATTGTGTGTACCAAGAAGTTTTAAGTGCCTGATTTCTGATTGATGGAAATAATTTTTATTTGTAAACATCTTGTCATACATTTTAGCATTCAAATTTCTTTTTAACATTTACATATATATGGTATAAAGGTAAAATTTTAATTTCATAATTTGATTATTTAGTTTTTAGTAATTAAAAGTTTAGTTTTTGTTTTGTAGAAAGAATTTAGTTAGAACTTCCTGCTATTCAAATAATTTAAATTTACTTTTAGTAATTAGTGTATTTATAATTTCCTATTTTTAGCAGGCACTCATAACTGTACAACGAGTGAGCGAAGCGACTTGGATCACGTAATGATCCCAAAAGAATCACAACGTGATTCTTGGGGGTTGACGAGCGGAGCGAGTAGGGGGTAACCCCCTAGTTATTTAGAATTCCGATTGCTGTAAAATCAGACACATACAAAATTAGCTAAAAAACTGGCCTTCTCCAAAACAAAATATGGAATTACTCCTCCTCCACACACCTTCATACTTAGCCGGCATAAATTGCATACTGAAACACACTGTCTAAGCTCTTCGAATTCATTTCAGTTTTTTTTAAGTCTTATTTTGCCAAATGTGACAGAAAATAAACTTTTCTCAAAATTTTCTTTTTTGACAGCAGCTATATATTTTTTTCACGAATAAGTTTAATTTTGTATGTTTGCATGAGAAATATAATCTTGTAATAATCTTTTGCGTTACTGTTAATATGGTATACCCAAAATGAAACCAGGAATGCCAGGAAATTTTACTTCAATTTATGACACATGACAAAATATGTCTTGAAATGAATGAAGGATATTAAAATCATGGAAAGGAATCCTGTGTTTGGATCATAAGCTCAAAAACCCACAAAAAAATTTAACTGAAATAGTCGAATTTGAAAAATAATACATTAAAATATTTTAATGTCAGCTCATTATGAATAAAGCTGTATGGACCTTAACAATATTTTGCATTTTCAGAAGATTTTGTGGCAGTGTGCAGTTTTTGAAACTGGGACCAGATTCACGAATCTTAACCACTAGACAAAAGGAATGCCCATGATCCGGAGGTAGATACTGACTTATATACATCAAAATAGGATGTCGCAGCACGGTGCACTACAGGAGCAACTCCCGGCTTGTTTGATATTATCTGAATATCAAGAAAGTGATAATTGTACTTCCGTGTACTGTGTGCATATGCGCAGATTGCTGCCACGATTGTTTGTGCGCAGGCTCGTGCAGGCTTTGTGCTATGAAATGCGTCATATACTTTGCGCTATGAAATGTGCCAAAGACTTTGAATTGGGAGAGCTCCTTGCTGTAGAAGTTGTAGGGATGCCATCTGGTGAACGTATTAGAAGATGGAATTCATGTGTTTTTGGTGCTGCCATCTAGTAGTGGGACTGAAAGTAGGTACTGCGTGTACTTCGTCCGGTATTCACCACTGTGGCAGTACGTGGCTTAGAACCGGAGACGTTTGGGTCCCGAGTCATGAATCTTACAAGACAAAAGGAAGTCCCATGATCCGGAGGTGGATACTGACTTATATACATCAGAATAGGATGGCGCAGCAATGTGCACTACAATTCGAAACAGAATTTTTTTAAATGCCCCAATGGCTACAATTGCAAAACTAAAAAAGCCACAACCTTTTCTGGACAAATTCAATCAAAAGTAGCATTTTAAAGCTTATAAAATTATAAATGTTCAATGTGACCATCACCAGGAACAGGAAAGATATCCAGCAGATCGGAAAATTCACCCAACACTATTTTCAGCATGTTAGGTATTACATTTTGAACGGCTGCAGTTATTCACCTTTCAGTTCGTCAATGTTCGCCGGTAGTGGCAGAAAAAAACACTTTATATTTCATATTTGTTACGAAGCTGTAAATGCCGTTTCCCTGCTCTGTTAATCTCGTGGTAAGAAAGAGGGATTTATGGATATTCGCAATGGAAGAAGCCAATGATCTCTGACCTTGCGGCAAACTTGGTGAACATTTGGTGACAAATTTGGCCACTTTGGCCACAAAATGAAGGTTGTGGAAAATACAAGAATTATGGGCCTTATCTCTATTAGGAACCGAGACATATCTTTCTAAAGAATTCAATGTGACGTCACGCCCTGTCGGAAAGCTATAAATACCCGGAGATGCTGAAACGAAGGATGACTATGGATGATCTCTTTGGAGTCTTATTCTCAGTGCGAGTTGGTCAGTTGCTAGACTCTGAACGCTATTGTTAGTGCTGTTTCTGTTGTTTTTAGTGGTTTGCTGTCTGTTTGTATAGCTAATTTGTAAAAGTGTTGTTTTTCTTCTTAAATATGCTTCGAGTTTTATGGAATATCCATGAAATAAAGCGGCATTTTCCATTATCCAGCTTGTTGGACTGCTTTCACCGTGCATCCAACACATGATTTTTCGTAGCAATATAGTCTCAAAGATAAAACATCGAATGCCATATTCATCGAACATCCTTTGGCGAACCTCGTTCCAATTCAATGATCGCATGAAGATTAGTTGTATCCCATATGTGTGCTCAATTAATGTACTCAAAATGCGATAAATTGTTTTTTCTTCAATTGAAATTACAATAAAACTTCGATTGACTGTCACTCACTTAACCGCTTAATCGTCTAAAAAAGTTAACTTCAGTTTATAATATTACAATACATTTCTGCTCATTACTACTCATATTGAAGATTATATTGATAGTTTTGTAATATCAAATACAACATGTATGTATTATTCACTTCTAAAGGGTTATATTTTCATTTTCACCCAAGCCAGCAGTGAAATCACGTGACTGTACATATGTATTAAGATATTTCGGTTATCCGTCACAACCCTGATCAGGACTGTGACGGTTAATCGAAGTTTTACTGTACCTTTCTTTTATTTACAGAAAATGTTATTTTTAACTTTTTATAACAATTGTTATCATTTATTTGTTTCAGTTTCATGCTACTTATTTACAAATTATCAATTATTTATGAATCTGTTAGATATTAAAAATTAATCTTTATTGCCAGTCTTAGTTTAAAAATTGCCATTTTCTCTTATTCATTTTTAGACTCAACTGTTCTAAATTTGAATTTTTGGATAGATCGAATTTTTATGATTGTTCTCTCAGCTTCGAATTAGCCGAGTTCTACTAACATGGCTTTATTTCTTCAAAATTTAGTTCATCTAACTCTTGATTATAATTCAGCCCAAATAACATTACTCAAACAATAATGGTATCAATTTGATCAAAATAAAATTTATAGAATACAATATATTCTTCAAAACTTTCGTTTCGTGGTAAAGCGTCAGATTTTTTCATTCAAAAGCGGGAATAGAAAGATATTTGTTTAGTTTCTTTAATGGCTGAAATTAAGTATAGTTCTTTTTTTTCTATGATAGATTGTGTCTTCAATAACGACAATCAACTAGTCTACCTTCCCTTTTTCAAACAAGAAAAATAGTTCTTTAAAAAGACCAATATTATCTTTTAAAAAATGTGGAAATGTGGGAAAAATTTACTTTCTTGTTTTCAAAATGCATCTCCATAAGAAACTGTGTAAAAGAAAGTGCCAAAATCTCTTTAGACACTTTTACCCTCAGGCGAAACATTGTTTTCTGAACATTTATTTTCAAAAAGCTTTTTTGGAAACATTTTTGCCAAAATATTTTCAAATATTGCATCCCGCAAAGGATTTCTGTAAGTGCTTTGATGCTTTTATGCGTAGTGAAGTTCACTATTCCAATAAAATTTTCTAATCGAGAGTATTATTGAAAATGGAGAATATCTTCTCAGAAGAACACCAATATCAAAAAATGGACTTTCAAATGGAATTTTGTGAACTCATATTTATTTTACTGGTAATATTAAAAATATATTAAATTTTTTAAATCGATGTCTTCTGGTATGTCTTTTGATAGCATGACAAAAATAGCTTTTTAGAGCATCTCATTTTACAAAGGTATGTCATAAGTTGTGAAGGAGTAGCACATTTAAAAACCATTTTTATTTGAATAGAATTAGAAATCAAAATTTGATATTGTTACGAATCTGTAAAGTCTCTTTCCTTCCATGATAGTCTTATGTTAGGAAAGGGGGATTTACAGAGATTCGTAATGGGATGGAATCCAATGACCTCAGACCTTGGCGACCATTTTGAAGACTTCGCAACAAATTAGCGAATTCACGACAAAATGAAGGTTCTTGATTATGCAAGAATTATCGTCCTATCTCTATTAAGAACGGTGATATAGAGATTCTTCTAGATTATTCTATGTGAAGTCACGCCTCGTCGGAAAAGGTATAAATACCGAGTTGTTCAAATGGAGAAGAATGTCTTTTGAAGAATCTCTCTGGAGTTCTGTCCGCAGTGCGAGCTGGTAAGCTTATAGACGCTGTGTGCTATTGACAGTGCTGTTATTGTTATTTTAGTGATTTTCTGTCAGCTTGGGTTGCAAATTTGTACAAGTGCTGTTTTTCTCGTTACCTGTGTTTCGTGTTTTCCTGAATATTCGTGAATAAAGATTCATTCTAAATTATCCTCCTTGTTGGACTACTTTCACCGTCCACCCACAATAAGATTTTCATAAAATATTTTTTGCAAAACCTATATTGCTATTTTTGTCTTCTAAAATAGTTATTTGTTTCTTTGTTCAGAGTAGAACTGTATTTGTCTGATTAGTATTGAGTCACACACACCACATTCTTGAAGCTCAGAGTTTCAAGTGCTTCGCCCGATTTTTTTTTTAAATTTCGATTTTTTTTTTGTATTTGAGCGTATGAATAATACAGAAAACAGTACAGTCCGCAACTTTCTAGATCTGACAGTCTCTATAACTCGGGGAGTTATTATCGGATCTTCACAAAACTGGTGTCGATGGAAATGTCTCGAGGAGACGGGTTTATTCGGAATATTCTCCTCGAGACATATCCATCGACATGAGTTTTGTGAAGATCCGATAATAACTCCCCGAGTTATAGCGACTGGCCGATCTTGAAAGTTGCCGACTGTACCTATACGAATGTTATTGAACTTCCTGGAACGATGCGAACTAGCTGCCCAATCCGAGGTCAACTGGAGTAAGAGCATGAACATGTGTCATATCAGTAATCGAATTATTGATACTATAGTTTCTTGGTAGTCAGATAAAGTTTCATTTTTAGGCGCTAGCCTGGAACGTGTCTTAATACAGGGTTATTCAAAACAATTGCACCGATTTCAAATGGCTATAACTTCCTTGTAAACATGGATAGATGCAAAAGAAAGCTTAATTTTGGCTTACGTACGTAATAATTGCCTATGTGACTTCCCTTGGTCACACGGGTAAATTACATGCAGTAGCCCGTTTCACTACCAGGTGAAGCATTCTCTATGCGTGCCTTCAGTTCGTTTCCTGTTCTATGTAAAGGAGGTGTAAAGGTGGAGTCTATGACATGTCCTAGTGAAATGAAGACTCAAGAAATTATATCAGAAGATTTAGCTAGCCGCATGCAGAACAGGCATGTTGCTATCAAACGAGCACCAGCGGCTACGAAAATACTTCACAAGGACTGTTCTGAAATGGACTATCGCATGGATGTTTCCCGTTTGACCAAATGAAGCCTCATAGGGCAGTTATTGACAAGACTTTAAACTCCCTTGTGAGTTTTGTTCAACTTTTTTCTTCTTATTGTTGATTACAAGGAGGGTACAGTCATTTGTAAACGGAACGACTATTTTGAATAACCCTATATTTTATTGAGATCACTTAGTTGGTTTAGGTAATTTAGTTATAAATTAACGTCCCGTTTTGAAGCAGCACAAGAACTATTTTGAGACGGACCTCTCAGAAGACGAAGGCGACACCTGAGCAACCCCTCTTCTCCAAGCTTCCGTGCCACACCTGGGGGAGGGCCTTTGACCTACTGCGTTCGATTTAGCTTGCAACACACCTAATACACGGTGGATCTTCGTTGGAATCGGTTTTCGAACCTGGAACCCTCCGGCCGCGAAGCAGAAATCTTACCACTTGGCCACCGTGGCTCTTTATTGGGAACATAGGGCGTATAAAAAATGATGGATCGGATTTTGGCATCTTTGCTTTTGCTATATGGGATATGACGTAATCAGGTATATTTTACAGGGATGGCAGAATGTACGAAACGGGATGGGTAGGCTTGCTATATGGGGCAAGCCGTTGTGGGATATATTTTGCTAGTATCATAGACTGTACGACAAAGTCTTGTCATTTATCCACGGTTCAAAACTACCAGGTCTGTCTCAAAACAGCCATCATGTTGCTTCAGATCAATATAAACTTAATAGCTTTTTCTAAGCATTGCTTATAATTCTCCTTTGCATATTCCACTGTAAAGAACTTTTTTAACAATTTACCTCAGCACGGCAATTTAACATGCATCACCAAGCGAGCTACAAAAACACACATTCGTGGATTAGCCCTTGCTTTTATGACTAAGGGATGCTCATAAATTCACCAGCAAATCTGCAGTTCTTAAGATTCTAAGTAGGAAGAACAGGAAATAAAATTTGAGCCTAATAATATTATGATGGATAAAGAAGCTTAATTTCCTCCTTTTTGTTTATTGGAGTCCAGTAATTAAACAATGGCATTCATTATTTTTTCTTCCATTTTTTGCGCTTTCTAACGAGCTATTTGCATTCGATAATGCGAAGTCGAATCTTCATTCATGCGTCAATACAAAGGTAATTAAATCTTCCTCATCTATTTTTTCCCAGCATAATCGCCTTCGGTTATTCTTGATGCTGTGTTTAGACTTTTTTCTCCTTCTTTCTATTGTTTTTCATACCGTTTTGAATTAATTACTTTTTTCAAGAATCGGTTGCCTCGGTTAAGGTTTTATTGTTTCCATTTTTTTTTCTTACTTTTTTCTTACGTATGGAAACCTCCTCGAAATTTCCCAGGTTTAATATCACCTGTACACGTTTTAAACAAAATGTGTTGGTTTTAATGGAAATAGCAAAATCGAAAGTATTTGAAGATTATTAACAAAAATATAATTGCTTCGAAATTAATACTCCTTTTAGTAAAATAATACTTCGTTAATGATTATCATGATGAGAATTGAATAAATGTAATAACTTCTTTTGAGCGTTATTTACAAAAACATATGATGAACGATGTTGTATTTTGAACTGAACTCAATTACTTTAGTTGAAAAATCTTAACGTTGTTATAAAAATTTATTAAGTTTTTCCTTGTTTGTATTTCTTGTACAGATTTATTTAATATAAATGTATCATAACTAAATGAATAAGTATTTATCTTATTTTGAAAATGATATTTTTGTTAAGTATTCCCTTAATCTGAATTTTTCTGTTTGATGTGAACAAATATGAAGAAGATGGAATATTTTTGAGTACATATACTTCTGAACTTTAATGAAATGAATTGAAAGTATTTCATAAACACAAAAGTTTCAAAAGATATATAAGATTTTATTTGTTCAAAATTTAATTCACCAAACTCTTGATTACAATTCACTCCAAATAAAAATAATAAGAATAAAGGTATCAAGTCATTAAAAATTAAATTAGCAGAGTAAAATGCGTACTTAAAAACTTTTATTTTGGTGTAAGGCGATTCAGATTAATTTTTTCAAAAAAAATCTGAGAAGGTGTAATCCTCTTATAGTTACCCATTACGGCGTGATTTATGCTTAGCTTCAGCAGTGAGGAGAATTAAGTATGTATTTTGAACTTATTCCTTTTAACCGATTCGGTACAAATATTCATGCGGATCTATCACTTTGGTTTCAAAACCTGAAACAAAATTTCATTAATTTAGCTTGTATTTTTCCAGTTATCGTGTTCTCATGCACATGGTTTAGTTTGGCTATATTTGCGTCCCGTTTTGCAGCAACACGAGGGCTAATTTGGGACGGACCTCGTAATTTTGAACCGCTGTCAGATGACGAGGACGACACTTGAGCTTTTATCCCGACCCCTCCAAGCTTCCGCACCACACAAGCCTTAGGACATTGGGCCCCTACGTACACTCATGTCCATAAATTAAGGATAATGAAGTTCAGGCAAAGAAAGAGACAGAAGCAAAACAAATTTGACTTATTTGTAAAGTCTATTTATTAAACAAAAGGTAAAGAGCAAAACAGATGCTATATGTTTGACATAATTAATAAAAATTGCGATTTTTACTCCCTGGAGCAAATTTCAAAAAAGAACCTCTTTACAAAAAACAGTATAACATGGTTAGTATGATGGTTAATACGGAGTATGTCTCCCGGACGATGCAATACAGGCCTTACAATGCCTAGGCAAGCTGAGTATCAAATTATCAATCTGATCTTAGGGAATATTACACCACTCATCAAGCAATGCCCTCCGAAGTTCCGGTAGACAGGTGGGAGGGGGTTGACGGGCTGCAATTCGTCGGTCAAGCATATCCCACACTTGCTCTATTGGATTCAAGTCCGGTGAGTATGCTGGCCAATCCATACGGGTGATATCCTCAGATTGAAGGCATTCGTCTACAATGTTTGCACGGTGAGGACGGGCGTTGTCATCCATAAACAAAAATTCAGCACCCATGGCGCCCCGAAACAAACGTACATGTTGTTCCAGAATGACATCCCGATAGATGTGGCCTGTCATCGTTACACTCTGAACATGCAGGTCAGTTCTGGAACCAAGAATAATTCCTCCCCAAACGAGCCATCCTGCATCACCGTAACGGTGTCGTTCAATGGTGTTCTCTTGGTGGTAACGGGTACCTGACGCTCTCCATATGAAAGTCCGTCGAGAATCAGACTGCAAACTAAACCTGGACTCGTCGGAAAACATCACACAAGACCACTGTTGCGGTGTCCACAATGCATGCTCTCTACTCCAGGCTAATCGCATGCGACAGTGAGTTGCGGTAAGTGGAACACATCTGAGAGGCCTACGAGCATATAGACCAATGTGCCCTAAGCGTCTGTACACGGTCTGCCTTGAAACTGTCATACCGGTAGCTGAAGAGAGCTGACGAGACAGGTCTGATGCTGTGCTCCGTCTGTTTCTTTTGGCAGTAACTGCCAAATACCGGTCCTCATTCGGCGTTGTAACTCGGGGGCGACCTGTGCTGTAACATCTACTCACATTACCATCATCTTGGAATCGTTTCCAAAGCCTGAAGATGAAACTCTGGGCGATTCCAAGTTCCTCGGATACTTCCAGCTGGGTACGTCCACATTCCAGTCGTCCGATAATTCTACCACGTAAAAAATCATCCAAATGCTTCCTTTGAGCCATAACTATGCGGTTATTGCACTGAAAGGCTTTTAAAGCGCTTGTGAACAATTTTACTTCTTTGCCACCATTCCTTATATACCCCTCTCTTACACTCTCGTCATTGTGACGTACTATCCGCGCCATCTGGTGGTTTCCTGTAATTTGCATATTCTTCTTCAAGATGTGTGTGATAATTCTACAGGTGAAATTTTTATTTTAGAGTTCAATTTCTGTGTGATTCTGAATTATCCTTAATTTATGGACATGAGTGTATTATATAGTGGCTTTATGTTCGGTGGATCTTTCGAGCCTGGAACCCTCCGGCCCGAATCCGAGACATTACCACTAAGCAACCGCGATCGACATATGCATGAAGAGACAAACAATCAATCAGGCTATACGCTTAAGGATTAGGTTCAAAATTAAAAAATTCGTTATAAAATTAAAAATTGCTGAAATTCAGTCATATAACTTATTGCAGTGTTCGCATACGGAAGAATAACATACACACCGACAAACCATCAATCAATGGCCCAAAATCTGATACAGATCTACAATTAAAAAATAAAATCATTTGCCAAATTTCAAGGTCGTTATTTGTTGCTTAACCATGTTCACATGAACCCGGACATGGAAGCACCTGGGTACACAGAATGCCACTCCATGTCCCTGTGCCTGATGCCATTACGGCAACTGAGCCAATTGCATGGACATGGAAGCACCTGGATACAAAGAATGCCACTCCATGTCCCTGTGCCTCATGCCATTACGGCAACTGAATCAGATGAATAGACATGGGACCACCTGGATGGGCAGAATGCCTCCGCATGTCCCTGAGCCTGATGCTATTACGGCAACTGAACCAGTTAAATGGACATGGGACCACCTGGATAAACAGAACGCCGTCTGATGCCATTACAGCAACCGAACCGGTTGGATGGACATGGGACACCTGAATGAACAGAAACAGACTTCTCCGAAAAAGTCTTCTTCAAAATTTGTTAGATATCTCCATATTTAATGTAATGATCGCATTCCAAATTTCATCCGTGTACTTCATTTTTTTAGAGGTATCGTGAACATAGACAGACATGATTCCAAAAAATATGATTTTCGGATTTGGAGAGGTCTTAAACGTTCGAATTCATTAAAATTTATAGTCATTTTATTTTCTATTTTGCTATTACAATACCTTACTCTTATATACTTAGTATACGAAAAAGTAAAAATGCAAGATTTGTCTCCTTGATTTCAATGGATAAAAATAAACGAAGTTCTTGTTTAACTTGATAGATCGCTTTAAGCAACGCAAATCAACTTCGATACCTTCCCTTTTCACAGAACAAAAATAATTCTTTGATAAGATGAAAGTTGCTTTTAAAGAGGTTTTGTGGAAGGAATCATTCCTTTTTGTCCACAAAAGATTCTTTATAAGAAAGTGTCAAAATTTCTTTGGACACTTCTTCTGTCCTCGGGCGAGAAAATGTTTACTGAGAGATTTTTTCCAAAAAAAAGCTTTCCAGCTTTTTAGCTCACAAAACAAAGGATTTCATTCAGTATTTTGACGCCTTTCTGCACGCTGAATTTCATTATCACAATAAAGCTTTCTAATCACGAGTATTATAGTATCTGAAGAATTGGTTCTCCTTTCAAAAGATTTCTTTCGGAAAGTTGTCAGAAAGAAGCTTGAATTGATATTTATTTTAAAGAGCATTTTAAAAATGAATTCTGTTTATGTCGCTGATGTCTCCTTGAGAGATGAGTGTTTTTTAAATAAAAATTGAAATGAATAACGCTATGAGAGTTTTTGTATTTAAAATAGATTATTCTAACATGTCAAATAAGATAAATTATTTCTTAAAACGGTGTCGTTTAAATCGAACAAGATTCTGACAGAATGTTAAGAAATTCTTGTCACTCACATGCCGATTTTCTAAACGCTAATAGGAAATTAAAGGAATTTCAGGGTATTTGTGTTAATGAATTGTATGTAAATGGATAACATAAATCCTTATTCTTTAAATTGTTGACTAAATTCATTGTTTTTGGATTCTAGCTTCTTTTCGTTAGAATCTTGGCGACTTTTTGTTTACAAAAAAATGTCGAAAGAAGTTTTAATACATCACTTCCGAATTACATTTGGTTGATAAAGCTTATAAGAATATAAGACTAATTTAATCTACAGAGTTTTAATCGGTTCATTTTATTTTGAACTTGAAAATTTTTTCTTTTCATTATAACAATCTCCTTTCAACACGACATAAATTTAAACTTTTAAAAGCACTTGGCTTAAAAGAAAACTTTTATATAATAGAAAGGAGGATAAAAAAATGCCTTCTCAGAAAAGAAAATGATTTTCAGAACTGCATTGCTGAAGAAATATGAATACTTTACGATAAGAAAGAACCAGAAAATTAGAATCCATCAATCGAATTTGTATTCACATTTTCTGAATATCGTATTTTTGTTCAATCCAAATTTGATTCTTTCACAAAACTAAAATAAATATTGAAATGAAACTGTTAGTTCTTAGAACTTTCCTCGTGTTAGTCTACTTTCTATATTTAGGAACGAAAATATAAGTCGAAGGAAACAGCCTTTCAAATCCACGATTAATGCATAAATGAACAATCTTCCGCAGCCAACATCACTGGAGAACCATTCTCCGAATGTCTTCTTAAATATGTATGAAGAGTTTCGATATTGAATTCTATCTACCTATAAATGCTCATTAAGCTACGCCTAATGAGCCGGCAAGAGGGTTAGGGACGAAGATTAACAAGGCCAATTAGCAAAGAGTGAGGGGGAGGGTAGAAAGTATTGAAATTTATATACTGGGAGTAAAATTCGATAAGGCAATGAGGAAAACAGGAATGTTGAGGGATTTTAAGCTGGTTTAAGGACCGTGAGCTGAAATATGTCATCTATTATCTTGATTATAATGAATTGATTCATAATTCTGATACGACTTAGAATTCTTGGGAATAACTTCCGAATTATTTGTTCCAAAGCTATTCTAAAAGCTTTTCCTACTATACTCAGAAGTATAATATTGAGATAAGGCGTGAGTACAATGCTTTTTGAAGTATTATCTCAGAATCAAAATGATTTCTGTTTTATGCTCTTAAAACTTAATGGTGTTCGAGATATTTAATTACCGCTTCCGATTAATGAAACACAAGGAAAGTGATAACTGTAAGTGTGTAGTTTAAGAATATAATTTCTCAACTTGTTTTGAAAACGAAAAATTAATAGGTTTACAAGATTAACAAATATTCGTTGGAGGATTTGTTCTAATATCATCCACTCTCCGTCCAACTTTGTTCATCTCATGTGTCTTTTTTCTTCAAATTAAGAAAAAGACAACGTCAAAATCCTTGGAACTGGATTTCGATGGTTGGCCATCCATCTTTTAATGTATGTGAGTGCAACTACTACGCTTCCTAATTGAAAATTATGTTGCCATATTCTATTTTTTCATTCTTGTCTCTCTAACTCCGTTATTTGAGGTTTTATGTCCCGGATGTTCTTACTGTTACTTTTGCAAACAGCAAATAGTAAGAAGAAATGAAGCAATGAAAACTGATGGAAATATTCACTAATCTTTGCCCAATATGGCTAAGGACTGTTTCGAAGGAAACGGTCAGTTCCTTTCTTTCATGTTTTGCGATTTGAACTTAGTGAAAGATGTACCACTGTATATCCAAGTGTTAGGATTAATATGTGAGGGCATAAGGTCAATGAGTTCAGTTTGTGTATCATTTTAAAATTTGATTTTAGGTTTTAGGCAAGAAAAGGTTTCAGATAGAACAACTAAAAATATACGGAGGTATCGAATGAATATGTAAGAGTATTCTTTAAACTGAATATTATAAGAAATTTTCTAAGTATCCTTTTGTACAGGCAGAACGAAATATATTTACATCTTAAATTGTGACTCTCTGTTAACTTCAGTTAATTCAGTAGATACTATTATGATATATTTAATATGAGAATTTCCTTCAATTGGTGTTAAATCTTAAACAAAGTCTTATTAATTTAAATATTTTTTCTAATTTTTCAAAAAAATCATAGAATGGACATGAATTTCTAACAATGCACATATGTTAAAGAATATCTTGAATATTTTATGGTTCAGAATCATTTAGCAATTTTTTATATCAAATAAATTATCAAAATCTTGCAATGTTTCCGAATATAAAAATTCATACTAATGATTTTATCTGACATATAAAATTAAAACAAAAATGATCACTTAACAGTTTATAAACTATAATTATGCTAATTAAATTGTCAATATTTCCTAATTTCATGAAATTTTTCATGGAAATAGTTCCGAGATACACATTCCCACTCTCTAAAGTATTGTTTGGACAACATTTTGCTTCTCTAGGCCTAGCGGTTTGATTTGTAGACAGCCAACACGCACATATTCTCTTTTATTATTAGTAAAGATTAATCTTTATTGACATTCTTAGTTTAAAAATTGCCATTCTTTCTTGTTTATTTTTAAAAGAGTTTTCCTCAATTTGAATTTTCAGATGAACAAAATTTTTATGGTGGCTTTGTAAGTTTCGAATAAGCCAATTTCTACTGAAAAGGTTTTATTTCTTGCAAATCCAGTTCATCCTATTCTTGATTAGAATTCAATCTAAACAACTTACCCACAGAAAAAAAATAATGATATAAGTTACATCAAAATCAAATTTATGAAACAAAATATTTTTGAAAACTTTCATTTCCCGGTAAAGCAATTCCTATTTCGGTTTTTTTCCATTCTAAAGCAAGTATAGAAAAAATATTTGTTTTAGTCACTTGAATGTATGAAATTATGTGTAGTTTTTGTTTAGATTGATAGATCGCCCTAAATAACGCAAATCAACTGCTTTACCATCTCTTTCTCACATAAGAAAAATTGTTCTTTAAGAAGATTACTATTCTTTTTAAAAATAATATGGAATGAATCTTACCGGTCTTTTGTTCAAAAGAGGCATTTTTATAAAACAAAAGGTCGAGATTTTTTGGACACGCCTCCTGCCCTCAGGCGAAACATTGTTTTTGTAAAGTTTCTTTGGAAACATTCTATACATAAAAGCTTACCAGTTTTGCAACTTGTAAAACAAAGGATTTCAGGAAACGTTTTGATGCTTCTATGCGCGTTGAATTACATTTTTTCAATTAAGCTTTCTAATCGTAAGCATTATTAAAGCTAAAAAATGAACTTCTCGAAAAGATTTCCAACGACAAAAAAAAATCGTCATTCAAAAAGAAATGTGTAATGTTGTTTATTTTTCAGGCAAAATTAAAAATACAAGGGTCGTTCAAATGAAATATATACAAATCTTGTAACTTCTAAAATATCTGTCCTGCGGCCACAAGATGACAGCATAGGTGAGCTGGCACTCTGAAGAAACTGAGCAGAATGTGTCAATTTCCAGAGGCAACTCTGTCACGTACAGCAGTCATTTGTAACAGCAGAGCTATTTGATGGATAAGCCCAAGCAAGCGCAGCGTGGCGTTATTCAATTTCATTGCTCAACTCTATTGCGACACGTTGCAGACCTTCGAAGTGTCATTAGAAGAAAGCGACTAGTCCAATTCTCAGGAGGTGTGATTTTGCTTCAGGATAACACAAGGCATCAGAGGACACTCTGGTGCTTTCCGCTGGGAAGTGTTGAATCATCCGCTTTGCAGCTTAGATCTTCGTCCTGCGATTATCGTGCTTGGTTGGTTAAAGATGACTCTGAAAAGTCAGCTTTGTACCACGTTGTGAAATTTGCCTGAAAAATACGGCTGATTATTTGCAGGCTCTCTCGAAACCACATTACTAAGCTTCTCGATTGCTGTAGTCTTCATTTCGCTATAAAGTATCTGTAACTTTTCAAACGCTAGTCTATGTTTCTCTTCAACGGCCCTTATATGTTCAGTTTTTTTTTTTGAGTCGATGTCATTTGTGATGCTTTTTGGCAGTGTGGCAACATAAGTATTTTGGAAGAATTCATATTATAAGGAAATGCCTGTCTCAGGTTGTCAAGGAACAGCACATTTAAAAAAACTATTTTTATTGGAATAGAATTAGAAATCGAGATTCGAGATTTTTGTAAATCGCATTTTGTTCTTCTCGGAGCAAGACGATTTGAAAACTAAAAGAGTTATTAATTTCTTTATTTTGAGTAGAACTGTATTTGTCTAATTAGCATTGACCAGACCGCGCGATTTTTTTTTTGAAGCTCAGAGTTTCAATGACTTTGCCAGATTTTTTGGATGGTGATGGGTGGACATTCTGTATAGGACGCGCCATAATGAGCTGCTGGGATCACAGCGTGACGAAAGGTGATGTAAGGCCTCGATATATGCGACTTCCCTCCGGGAGGGGTCCCACGAGTGCGTCGATGAGAATTCGTCAGATAAATAGGTGGATTTTCGCTTCCTATGAGGTAAAGTGACGGTCGGGGTCGA